>WNYA01000741.1:0-119000 GCA_019512145.1 Engystomops pustulosus | reverse complement strand
ATACCACCCCTCACGCCACAACAGACGGCACACTGTGCCGCCCACATATAACATATATACCCCTCCACACACCAACTATCCACGCTGTGCCGCCCACATAAAAAGTAATCCAAAATAAAAAAATATACCCCTCACACAACAACGATCCACACTGTGCCTCCTACTATATCATATATAAACCCCTCACACAGCCCCTCACACACAACTGACCACCCTGTGCCCCCACATATATCATATAACCCTCACACCACAACTGAACACACTGTGCCCACCCTCTATTTCATATATACCCTCACACAAACGACCAACCATACTGTCCCCCCTAATCATATATACCTTAAACACAACAGACAAACTGACCACACTGTATCCCACATACGATCATAAATACCCTCACAACCACAACGAACCACACTGTGCCCGACATATATCATATTATAAACCGCCACCTCACACCCACAACTGACCACACTGTGCCCCCACATAATATAATATATATCCCTCCACCAAACTGACCACAATCTGTCCCCCACATAATCATATATACCCCTCACACACCAACAACTTACCACCCCTATGAACCTCACATATATCATATATATACCCTCACACCCCAACTGACCACACCTGTGCCCCCACATATATCATATATACGCCTCACAAACCCCAACTGACCACACTTGTCCCCCCCACATATCATATATACCCGTACCTACCGGCTCACAAAAACCAACAAGTGACTACACTGTGACCCAAAATACATCTCATATACTCCTCTACCACACACAACGACAACACGTTCCCTCAACATATATTATTATACCCCCACACTCACAAAGGACCACACTGTGCCCAACATAGATCCAATAATACACCTCACACCAAACTGACGAACACTGTGTCCCCCAATATATCATAATTACCCTCTCAAAACCACAACTACAAACCATACTGTGTGCCCCCACTATTCATATATACCCCTTACCGACAACTACCACACTGTACCCCACATATAGCATCTAGACCCATCACACCACAACTGACCACACTGTCCCCCATATATCATACTACCCCTTACACCACAACTGACCACACGGTGACCCAACATATATCATATACCCCCGCACACCACAAACTGACCACACTAGCCCCACATATATCTATATATTTTCCCCTCACACAACCACCACTGACCATCTGTGCCTCCACTCATAATATATACCTCTCAGCACCACCACACTGACCACAATGTCCCCCCCACAATATCATATCATACCCTCACACACCAAACTGAGCCCACCCTTGAGCCCCACATATATCATATATACCTCTCACACCACAACTACCATGCTGTGCTTTTCAAATAGCGTGTTCATTTGCTGTAATAAGGTGTACATATGATATATGTGGGGGGCACAGTGTGGTCAGTTGCTGTATAAGGTGTACTATATATAATGGTGGCAAACAGTGTTGTCAGTTGTGTGTGCAGGGGTATTGTGATCTATTTAGGGTCATATGGTCAGTTTTGTTGTGACGGGTATACATGTATATGCATAGACAACCCCTTAACGAAGACACCTCACTGTGGTTCGTACGTACATCCCCCAAAGACGGCAATCGTCGCACATAGAGAACGGTGGTACCTGTACCGCTCGTGCACCGGAAGATAGGACCTTTCTTTACCCATAGTAGAGCCACTAAATAGCACTTATTTCATGTGAGCCTGCAGCCACACTATGTGCAGGACATACACTGAAGGACATTTGTAGATACAAGTTGATCTATAAAATAAGGTGAGACATAGGGGCAGAAGTTTTATCGTATATGTGCCAAAAACGTGTCGGGAATATATATATATAATATAGCTATATATATATATTTATATATTATACACTCACCGGCTCCCTTTATAGGTAATCTGTCCAACGCTCGTAACACTAATTTCTAATCATTCAATCACATGCGGCAACTCATTGGATTAGTCATGTAACTGGTCAAACAATCTCCGCAGTCAACCGATCATCAGTATGGGAATAAAGGTGATTGAGTGCTTTGAACGTGGCATGGTTGTTGGTTGGCCAGAAGGGCGGTCTAAGTATTTCAGAAACTGCTCGATCTACCTGATTTTCACCACAACCATCTCTAGGGTTACAGAGAATTGTCCGAAAAAAAAGAAAAAAAACATCCATGAGCGGCAGTTCTGTGGCGGAAATGCCTTGTGATTGTGCTCAGAGTCTTAGGACATTGGTAGATAGTCAGACTGGTTCGAGCTGATAGAAAGGCAACAGAGACTCAAATCGGCCACCCCGTTACACCAACCAAGGTAGGCAGAGGAGCATCTCCTGAACCACAGTCCGGTCGAACTTTGAGTCAGATGGGCTACGCAGCAGAAGACCACACCGGGTGCCACTCCTTTCAGCTAAGAACATGAAACTAAGCTCAATTTGGCACAAATTCAGCGAAATGGACAGTAGCAAGAGGGAAAAACGTTGCCTGGTCTGATGAGTCTCGATTCTTTCTGCTGCGACATTCGATGGAGGGTCAGAATTTGGCGTCACACATAAAGTCATGGATCCATCATATATGATATATCAGCCATGTCTGCAGTGTATGAGGTGATGGGGCAGGTACATGAGGAGACATGGTGACTACATGATCTCCTGTGGTAATACTTCCTCTATATATGATATATCAGCCATGTCTGCAGTGTATGAGGTGACTGGGGCAGATACATGAGGAGACATGGTGACTACATGATCTCCTGTGGTAATAATTCTCCTATATATGATATATCAGCCATGTCTGCAGTGTATGAGGTGACTGGGAGCAGATACATGAGGAGACATGGTGACTACATGACCTCCTGTGGTAATAATTCCTCTATATATGATATATCAGCCCCCTGAGGAGACTTGGGACTAACATCATTCCTGTGGTAATCATTATCCTATATATGATATATCGCAGCCATGTTCTGCATGTAATGAGGTGACTGGGCAGATACATGAGGAGACATGGTGACTAATCATCTCCTGTGTATAATTTCCTCTATAGATATATATCAGCCATGTCTGCAGTGTGAGGTGGACTGGTAGGAGATAATAAGGAGCACTGGTGACTAATTCATCTCTGTGGTATATTCCTTATATATGATATAGATCACGCCAGTCTGCAGTGTATGAGGTGACTGGAGAGATATCCAATGAGGAGACATGGTGACTACATAGATCTCTGCTGGTAATATAAATTCCTCTATATATGATATATCACCAATGTCTGCCAGTGTTATGAGGTGACTGGGAGCAGATACTGAGGAGACATGGTGACATACATGATCTCTCTGTGGTAAGTAATTACTCTATATATGATAATCAGTCAGTCTGCAGTGATGATGGGACTGGGGCAGATACATGAGAGAGACATGGTTACTCATATCTCCTGTGGTACTAAATCCTTGATATGATATATCAGTCCATGTCTGCAGTGTATGAGTGACTGGGAAGCAGATAACATGAGAGGAGATGGTGACTACATGATTCCTGTGTTACTAATTCCTCTTTATACTGATAGACGCAGTTGAGACGATGAGGAGAGAAGTGAGAACTTCTTATGTGACTAGGATATGTAACCCAGGCGGTCCCTACTTAAAGGACAACCCAGACTTACGACAACCATTGTTACATACAGAACCCCTCTGACCTTGGTACAGGTTTCTGAATATTTCACTGTAAGTCCCCAGATTTGGCATATACTCAGCTTGTGAGTGTCTGTAATTGAAGGCTTTATTTGATAATCCTTGGTCCCATAACAGCCACCAAAAATGTTTTTAAACTCCAAATGGTCCTGGGGCCAAAAATTAATTCTTTGTCTGATCTCAACTTAAAATATACAGTTCCGATTTACACACAAAATTCAACTAAAGAACAAAACACTTGGACATCTATCTTGACGTACTTGGGGGTGTCTGGTAATATGAATAAATCCGCCATGTCTGCACGTGTATGAGGTGAGCTGGACGTGAACAGATACATGAGGAAGACATGGTACTACCTGATGCTCCTGTGCTAATATATTTCCTATAACTATGAGTATCAGCCATGTCCTGCAGTGATGAGGTGGAACTGGGAGTCAGATACATGAGAAGAACATGGTGATCACTACATGATCTCCTGTGGTATAATTCCCTTAGTTATGATATATATCAGCCTGTCGAATTATGATTAGGAAACTGGCGCAGTATATACATAGGAGACATGGGGACTACATGATCTCCTGTGTTAATTTCTCCTATATACGGATATGATCAGCCATTAATCGCACCATTATGCCAAAATTATGGGCAACAGCATGGCCATGACAGAGTGACCGAATGAGGCTAGATAGCATCTAAAACATCCAATAATTGACCCTGACACTATAGGGGACGGCATGCAGAGGCAGCAGCGGCAGGCTAGAGAGTGTCATGGCGACATACCCTAAATGGCAAATTCCTCACAATATGGTACTAGCTGCACTACTAATGCCAGCAAGCCCAGCCACAAGCAAACAAAAAAAAGTTAAATAAAACGTTATTGTAGCCCTAAGAAGGGCTGTTGGGTTCTTGTAGAATCACTCCTGCCTAACACTATTCTAATAGAACACCCTAACGCTTTCCCTGACCAGCAGCAGCTCTCTCCCTAGCGGCATCCAGACACAGAATGATCCGAGCAGCGCAGGCAGGGGCTAGTCTATTCCAGGGTCACCTGATCTGGCCAGCCAACCACTGCCATCGACGTGTAAGGGTACCACGTCATGCTGGGTGGAGTGCAGAGTCTCCTGGCTTGTGATTGGCTCTGTTTCTGGCCGCCAAAACGCAAAACGGCGGGAGATTGCATTTTCTCGAGCTGGTGAAATACTCGTCCGAGCAACGAGCAGTTTCGAGTACGCTAATGCTCGAACAAGTATGTTCGCTCATCTCTATTTTCTAACAAACATCTAATGCCTACACAAAATGGCTGTCGTTATAGTAAGAATTCATTACAAAGAGATGCACACTTATACTCACTAATTAGGTGACTTAAGAAAGCAACAGATTACTCTCAAATGTACTTAGGGGTATCAGAACACAGGCGGCTGGATAAATATGTACACCTAATTTTCAGGTTTTTTTTAAATTAGCTAAATAAGAAAGCATTTAAAAAAAATATGTGATACTATGTACTACAGTTACTACTTAATACACTACCACATGAAAAGAAAATACAGTTAAGTAAAATTGCCTTTCTAACAGAAAACTGGTGGAAATGTTTTTCTTCCCTTGCTGCATCACTTGTGCCTTATTTATGAAGAGGTGAGGTCACAATATTGGTGCTTTTCTGACACTCACAACTTTTTTTGCCGCAAAATTGTGTCGCCGCTTGTGAATCTGACACTTTTTTGGCGCTCCTATTTTTCGGATTTGATTGAGCTAAAAGCTGGTCTAGTGATTACTATTTCACCTTCATAAATGGGGAGACAGTTGTAAACCTTATTTTTCATGTGCCAAATCATTAATCCCTTGCACCACAAATGTACATCCCAATGAAAATTATGGCACATTTCCAACCCAACCTGTGGCCAAATTAATAAATGCTCTCTTCCATGTCTAACCGCACCCTCAAGGGCCTTTCAGAAACTGGAATCTGTTGTTTCAGTGGCATGATAGCTGCCTTGTGTGAAAACACTTCAACAAATCAAACATAAAGGATGTACAATGTACACTTTGTACAATGAGTATAGCAAGAGAAGGCTGCATGAATCTGTCCCTTAAAAATCAGGGGCAGTTGGCAAACATAGAATGATACTGTTTCTTCCAGATGGTGATACCACCTAATAAGGATATGTGAATTAATGGTGCATGTTTTACACATCTCAAATGTTTCCCATTTACCATCACTTAGCCCCACCCACTGACATTTGTTCCCACCCACAGCAGGTCAGTCAGAAGAAGGAGTGTGGTTCACTAATTCAGGGAGAAAATGTTACTCTTCTCTTCAGATGTTGACTCATCTCTACTCATTTGCATATAAGCCTCAGTGGCAGATCATCTTAGGTGATATGGGGAAGACTTATAACACTTTACTAGTAGGTATTACTGTTGTGAGGGGTAAAATTCTGTTGACATGTCTTCTTTAAATTACATGCCCAATTATAAAAATACTGTACTTGGTTTTCTGGTAAATAAAGATGAATTAGTGAAATTTAGATACTGCAGGTCATGCATTTTCACATGACTTTAGAGGAGATTTTATTTATAGGTAAACATGTAAGATTTCACACGAAAGAGCAAATTCTAGAAAGGGCATTAAAGCACACATGCCATTGGGAATCTAATTTTTAGCTGGTGACACATTCCAATAGCCTATACTATGCTGATTTTAAAAATGCCTTTTTTCAGAATTCTGAATCGTTTCAATAGTTTATATAAGTTCAATTCACATTACCTGGCCTCCTGCCAGCAGCATATGGTGAGTCTGCAGGGAGGGAGCAGCTCCAGCCTGTGCGTACCTGTGTCAGTCTCTTCTTCTCCACACTCATCCAGCAGGACGGCGTGGAGTACAGGCACACACAGGCTGCAGCTGCTGGCAGGGAGCCAGGTAATGTAACATAAACTATTATAAACTATTGAAATTATTCAGAATACCGGCATTTAAGGGCTTATCCAAGGAAAAAGAATTGTGTACAAATTATAGCTTTTTTCCCATCACTCGGGTTGGTTACTTTTCAATAGATCTCTTCTATTAATCACTTGCTGCAAACCGATGTAATAGTACATAGGCATGCATTAAGGGTTGTATGGAGAGGGTTTTATGTAGCAAACACCCACCTCTCTTGAGCCCTCTCCATACATCCACAGCCGACGCGTGAAATACAGTTACGTCACGCATCGGTAAGGGATTAAACACATAATTTTATCTGGATAATGGTCTGATTGGGCAGAATTGGTTATATATCTGTACATGTAACCATAAGTGTGATAGGAACACTATGGTCCTGATGTATCATACCTAATGCAGCTGTTTTTGGGGGTACAAATCATAAAAAAATTCTAAGTTGCTAGCTCAGACTAGGGAATTTGTGCAATTTGTGGACATGTGTGACACTGCCCTTGCAATTTACTATAACCCTTACAAAAAACTGGCCAGAGAAAAGCTGAAATCTAAGCTGCACTGGACCTAGTGTAGATTTCAATTTTGGTACACAAGTGCTGGGCATGAATTTCCAATCAATCGGAAGCTCTAAGTAATCCCAGATTGTGACATGCCAGATGCCGCCTTAATACATTGGTCACTATATTTTTTTTTTTGGTTGAATCAGCAGCCTTGCATGGGAGCTTCTTGTGTAGCTGTACAGTTAACACATAGCACACCCTCTGTTAAAGCAAAGATCCCTTTGTGGAACTAAAAGAATAGAAAATCAAATAAGTAAAATACAACATGTGTTATAGTTTTGTAAATATTTATTGGTTCAGTAAAGAACATTAATATGACAAAATTTTTACTTGTCAATCAATTCATTAAAAACTAAAAGGAGAACAAAAGTCTAAACGATAAACGTGACCATTAAAAATTGCTAATGCAAAAAAATATAAACTATTTTAAAAGATAAAGGGAACACTTAAAAACACAATGTAACTCCAAGTAAGTCAAACTTCTGTGAAATCAAACTTTACAATCAATTTCACAGGCAATTAGCAAGACACACACAATAAAGGAGTGGTTCTGCAGGTGGGGACCACAGACCACTACTCAATACCAATGATTTCTGGCTGTTGTTTTGGTCAGTTTTGAATATTGGTGGTGCTTTTACGGTCCTGGTAGCATGAGACTCTACAACCCACATAAGTGTATCAGGTAGTGCAGCTCATCCAGGATGGATCATCAATGCGAGCTGTGGCAAGAAGGTTTACTTTGTCTGTCAGTGTAGTGTCCAGAGCCATGGAGGGGGCCATAGCAGGGCAACAACCCAGCAGCAGGACCGCCACCTCCGTACTGCCAAAAGGCCATAAATGTGTATTTGTCTGCACAAATGGTTAGAAACCGACTCCATGAGGATGGTATGAGGGCCTGAGGTTCACTGATGAGGGTTGTGTCCACAGCCCAACAACGTGCAGGATGCTTGGCATGTGCCAGAGAACAACAGGATTAACAAACTCAACATTGTCTCCTTGTGCTCTTCACAGATAAAAGCAAGTTCACACTGAACACATGTAACAGACGTGACAAAGTCTGGAGATGCCATGGAGAGCGATCAACATCCTTCAGAATGACCGGTTTGGCAATGGGTCCGTAATGGTGTTGGGTGATATTTCTTTGGAGGGCCGCACAGCCCTCTGTGTACTCACCAGAGTTAGCGTGATTGCCATTAGGTACGAAGATGAGATACCCAAACCCCTTTTGAGACCATATGCTGGTGCGCTTGCCCAGGGGTTCCTCCTATTGAAGGACAATGGTAGACCTTATGTGGGTGGAATGTGTCAGCAGAACTCAAAGAGAATATTTCATTCATTTAGATCTAGGTTGTGTTATTTCAGTGTTTATTTTTTGAGCAGTGTATAAAAATGTATCTCTCGGTCTTTATTTGTTTAAAAAACACAGCCCTTTAATTAGTGTACATGTAGTATTGCTGCTGTTCCCCACTATAATGACGCCTTCAAGTTTTTTCCAAGTTTTCTGGTACCACCGCTTCAGTGCTATAAACTACCCTTCAAATTTAATATTGCAAAAGATCACATCTCCGTGATGTGGGGCAAACAACACATTTTTTACCCTTTTTCATCTCTGGAACAATCTTTGAGCTGGAAACAATTAGACACCTTTTGTACTTCCTCTGTTTATTATTCTGTAATTCCTGGAACAATATTCTCTGGAAAAGTCCTTAAAACATTGATTTACACAAAGAACAAGTTAGTTATGGTATGATACAAAAAGTGTTTGGAAGGAATTCTTATATTTGGGACCACCATTTGATTGATATCCACTTCAGAGGTTTTTATTTGGTTAGTTACCAGTAGATGTGAAGAATTTGCTTATTTTAGAAGTGATTAAAGTTTAGTGTTTGTGGATTATTTGCCTGTAAAGGGTAACATTTGGTAACAAGCAGCATGTAAACAATGTAAAACATTTGGTGCTTATTACCAACCTCATGTGATTGCTACAAGCCTCTCCTCGTTCTGATTGAATTGCATTTCAAAACGCAATTCATTGCAGACTGAAAGTGCGGTCACATGTTGCAGTTAAAACTGCATCGCAATCAGCTTTGAGGTGGTTTTAGGTGAAATTTAACTGTAAGAGTGAATTTGATTTGGGGGGGAAACCTACTCCACAAATCTCATTCACTCGTTCAGTTCATGTCCTTCACCTGTTAAATTGACAAAACTGCACCTAAAACCACCTCAAAGCTGATTGTGATGCAGTTTTAACTGCAATGTGTGACCGAACCCAGAAAAGTGCTCTATCAATTATGGCGACCTGGCATAAATGATGATAAATCTGGCAAATGCTGATGGTTCTGCTTTTTCTCCGTCCTCACCATGACCCCATCACAGGAACTGGTGAGAGCCACAAAACTCCCCAAAAACATTTTGTGCAAATGGAGTAGAAAAAGAATGAAACCAGGAGGTTTCTAGGCTTAATTCATAATGATAAATGTCCACCAAGCGTCTGTAAGATTTACTATCCTAGAGGAGAGTAGAACTGAACTCAGCCTGTCCCATTACAAATATAAGCTCATTGCAAGACTCTTGGTCAGTGCTCTTTTGCTCCTACTGCACCAGGGCTGAGGTATGCTTCTAAACTCAGGATCCTTAGCCAACCAATGCCACTGCCTTGTGTATGCCTGCAGAGAGGAAAGTTCACAGCCTGTTACCTGCTGCTTTGTTGGGCAATGTGTAATTAAAGAGACTGGGGCATATTTATCAGGACCTCTGCGCACCGCCTGTGGCGCAGAGGCCCTTAAATAATCGCAAATGCTAGCTTATTGCTAGCTTTTGCGATTATTTGCCCCAATCCGCCACCTTCACGCCAGTGGGGCGTGAAGGGGGAGCGCGGCTGGACGGGAGTGGGCCGGCGCGGGGCGTTACTGTCCCCGCGCCTGCGCACTCGCTGCTGCCGGCAACTTTTCAGACATGAAAAGTCGCCGGCTGCGTTATTTTATATGCCAGGCCCTGCCTGGATTAGGATAAACGCTGTGCTGCTGGCAGCCCGATACATCAAGAGGCAGAAGCCTCTTGATGTAACGGGCTGTGAATTCGCAGCGGCGGGGCGATCATACGCTGGCGCACGAGCGCCAGCGTATGATAAATATCCCCCACTGAGTTTATGTTCATGATTTCTGTCTCTAGGTGTGATTTCTAGCTTGCTGCCACTGACACCAAGGGCCTCACCTTCGCCTGGAGATCTATTGGCACATACACTGGGAGTGCCCCAAGGGAATCCCTTCATACAGAGCACACAGAATATCATCCATAAACCTGCTCTGCAGACCACCTCCATCTCTCTACAAGAAGTATGTAGGATCAGCACAGCAGTCTGATGCTATGTCTCCTCCATTTTCTGTACCTCCCACCGCCAAAATCCTGGGATGAGGGGTGAGTGATGGCATCTGCTGAACAGCCGTAGGCTACATTCACATTAACGTGTTCCCGGCGTACTGTAGCACGGCGGGGACACGTCAGCGCCAGGGAGAGGAGGAAGGGATGAGAGCCGCTCACCCCCGCCCCTTTCCATAGTAATATATGGTGCACAGCGACGTATTCCGTTGAAAGATAGATGTCCTATCTTTCTCCCGGCTACCGAGTGGTACAATGCCGCATGTGTGCTGCACAGTACAGCTCCCGTAGGGCGCCGTCCGCCCATTGCCGTGTATGGGGCGTATATACACCGTATATACGTCGCCCGTATAAACGTCCCCCATGCGTTCATATGAATGTAGCCTTACTGACACTTCCATTTTAGCAGTTAGTGTGTTTTTTGTAGTCACAAGGCTGTAATAGATTATTGTTCTATCTGTGTGACAGTGCATTGATGTATATGTAAGTGTGAAATAATCTACACGTATTATGGAGTTGAGGGTATAAAATGACATTGAATTTATCTCAGCCCTTAGCTGATGTCACACCCAGGAAGTGCCTGCCTACTTCAGGAGAAGCTAAACATGATTTTATAAGAAGGGATGATAGAAACATCAGGCTAGATCTTAGTCTAGGAAGAAGCCAGCAGCATAATTTAAGTATTGTTTGAATTGTTATCAACGGCTCTCTTTAGTTGTGCTAAAACTTATTTTGGCCAGGCAATTTCGAGACAGGAGAGAACTCTTATTTATATAAACATCTCCAGGACTTTTTCCAAGCTGCAACAATTTTCTGAAATGCCCTTCCCCAGACTAATATCCAACCTCCCAATGTGCTCTTAAAACCCATCTCTTTAGGCAAGCCTAACTGCATGACTTTTCAACTCTCCCTTTACTAACCTATCCTGTGTCCTCCTCCCTGTTATCCAGCAAACATCAGATAGACACCAATCTCCAGGCTTCTTTATAGTTGTATTGTAGTTAAACTTCCTTTTAAAAATTTGCATTGTGGTCTGACAGTTTCTCTTTGACTTCTTTTCAAAAAATAAACCTTTAATATAGACAAGATATATAATCTAATACAGACTAAAAATGAGCATAAAGAAAGAACAGTCAGGGTAGAAACTGGAGCATTAGAAAAACAGTGGGGAGAGTGGAGTCTCATATTTCTCCTGTGATCCTGCTCCTAGAATAGCAGATGATGTGTGTGGTCACTGACCAGGATGCATGCAGCTCATGTCTGGAAGAGTGACACTGCCTCTTTACTCTTCAGCTCTGCCTCCCTACTATAGCTGCAGAGTCACCATCACACTATGACCTCTAAACTGACGTTGTCACCTTACCACCATGGTTGTAATTCTAGACTGCTTCTTCAAACTTCAGTCTACTAGTTTTATTTACTGTGCAAAGGGGTTTTATAAAATGCTGTACTGTACACAGATAGCAGTACGTATCAAAAGTGGGGGGCAGTATATATGAAGGCCATCTGCCACCAGCATCAAGTATGGTAAGTGTGCTTACCCTGACATACTGGTGTGTTCCGCCTCTGGCAGGACCCACTCTTTTTTTAAGGAAAGAAATTGACCTAATAAACCGCTACCGGTATGTTGTCAAGCAGCTGAATACCTTCTAGATAATGTTACTTTCATGGTCCAGTGTGGTGACATCATCTAAAAAATCTAATTTGAAGTGAGTATAAATCGGTTGTAAAAAGCCAAGGAATCAGAGATTTTTAACACTGAATTCAAGCTTTCTCTTCCTCAGAAGGCTTCCTTCATTGTAACTGTTGGTCCTACATCCAGAGACATCACTAATCAGATCTTCAGAAGTCCTGTGCTTGACGTCAATCACAGAGGAGGAGGCAGGGAGAGCCTAATTTCCATGTTAAACTCTTTCGCCTCCTTAACTTTATACAACCAATTTATATCTCACTTCAAAGTTGATTTTCTGGGTGATGAAACCAAGCTGGGCCATGAGAGAAACACGATCTGGAAGGTGTAAAGCTGCTAGACAACATACTGGTAACCATTTATTAGACCAATTTCTGATGACAGGTTCCATTTAAGCTTCCTCTGCCCTTGTTTTTAAGAAAAAGTTAAAGGGGTATTCTCGTCTGGGCATTCACATTCAATTTGATAAATCTGCCATATATAAACATTTCTTCAATTGGATGTTATTAAAAAATATGTTCCTGTGTGAAGATAATTTCTCATAAATGTAGTCATTTTGTCCCTTAGAAATGAGATAGCTTCCTCGGATACGGCCACCTATGCTGGAGGGATTGCACAAAGAAAGAAAAGGTTTTTGTATATGAAATGTCCGGGATTTACTACATGACCCACAGCCATCCTGTGGCAATGATTGCTGAATCCAGGAGGTCAGACAGGACTCAATAGCTCTTGTCTGGCCCCCGCTGCCAGAGTGTGACGTGGTCGTAACCGAGGAAGCCATCTCGTTTCTAAGGGACAGAATGACTACATTTATGGGAAATTATCTTCACACAGGAACATTTTTTTTAATAACATCCAATTGAAGAAATGTTTATAAATGGAAGATTAGTGAAACTGAATGTGAACGCCCAGGCGAGAATACCCCTTTAAGTCTTTAAAATATGCAAATTAGCCTGAAGGGCTCCAGTTTACATTAACATCTATGTAGGCTCAGGCTCATTTGTAAAATTTTAAAAACCATCAGTCATTTTAAAAACCATCAGTAAAAATCAGTCAGTGTGCTTGGTTTACAATCCCTTATCCTGGTCCTTCAAACATGGGTCATTCAAATAGTACAATGGATAAGACTCAAGATAACTCCAGAATTAAAGGAGGTGTTTATTGAAAGCTAATTACATGGACAATGTTTCTTTATTTCTTTTCTAGGTTTTATAATGGTCCTTTACATCTGTAAAATATGTCTAAAACAACATGTAAACTAAAAAATGGGCCTTTAATTAGATTTTTCTCCACTGATAAAGGCACACTGCCATTGCCAGTCCACAAACCACGGACCATGCAGAGTCATAAGTCACAGACAGAAAAATGCTGCTGGGGACAGAATTCCTTAACTCCTTCTTCACTAAACACCAGCACCAACACTGTACACATGAATACAGTTTAGCAGGGAAGCAGGGACTGCTTGCATCATATATCACTATGAAGTAAGGAGTTTCGCACCCAGTGATGTTGTCGGTCCTTGACACAGGACTCAGCATGGTCTTTGGTTAAGTGACAATGTGAATCTGCCCACATTGAATCAGGTTCAGGTAATTAGGACTTTAATGTGCACTGCAGTGCCACTAATGATGCCACTAACACCCTTTAGAAAAATGTCCTGCTCTATGCTGATTACACATGAACATGTGCATGTAGCATTAGGCCCTTTTCACATAAACCTATGATTTCTCCAGTCCTGTATTTCTGTTCTGTATGAATCTGTATATATACGTGACCTTTTAAATCCTTATTTGCACATATGTCACTGCATCTTACTATATCCGTATAAAATAATGTGCACCTCCCACTTCTGGTCTCCCTGGATACTACATGTATATATGGCAGTATATGGTGCACAACTGCGTGCAGCACGAATGCAACACATACTTTAAACGTTCCCATAGACTTCTATGGGGGATACGGTATGGAAATACTGGAGAAAATAGGACATGCTCTAGATTTGTTTTTTATGTCCCACTCACGGTATGGTGTCGTGGACAATATAGCCATGTCAATGGATGACCATATTGCCCTTAGAAATGAATTGGCCGTATGCTACCCATACCGTACCGTTTTCATACGGGTAGCATACGGCCAATTCATTTCTAAGGGCAATATGGCCATCCATTGACATGGCTATATTGTCCACGACGGCCGTTTTCATACGTTCCTGTATTGACTACATGTGAGGTTACATTACCCCTATTGTTTGTCAGTTGCTGGACTGATATATGATACATAACAAGTGTTACATCATACATATATTCATCATTTTCTAAATTATTTTTTTTGAATGAACTGTAGTAATCAATAGAGGGGTCCTCAGACTTAAAATAGGAAGCCCTAATGGAATATTATATTAAATGTTATTTATTTTAATTATGTAATGAAGAACACGTGCTGTCATACATTATAGCTTGACACAAACTTAAACTCCCACAGTAGTCAGCTCCAAACTTCTCCCACCTGACAGTGGACCGGCCAGCCGCGCTCGGAGTGCCCAAGGCAAAGGCATATACTTGCAAAGAAGAAAACGGAAGAAAACTCCAGCGCAGACTCCTTGGTCTTTATAAAATCAACTTTTCTTTATTCAGCATACAGCATAGATGTACATTGGGTAAAACACAATGGGGCAGATTTACTTACCCGGTCCATTCGCGATCAGCGGCGCGTTCTCTGCGGTGGATTCGGGTCTTCCGGCGATTCACTAAGGTAGTTCCTCCGACGTCCACCAGGTGTCGCTGCTGCGCTGAAGTCCGCCAAGGTCCGACGGAGTTCACGATCCTATTCCTGGTGCAGGTAAGCGTGTGTCCAGCGGCACTTTTTTTTTTTTTAAATGCGGCGGTTTCTCCGAATCCGTTGAGTTTTCGTTCGGCCACTCCCCCTGATTTCCATCACGTGCATGCCGGCGTCGATGCGCCACAATCCACATTTATTAGGCTGATTGCGCCTGTTTTTGACGTGGGCTGCAATTTTTTTTCTGGTTTGCCTCCTGAGACCTATTTATTATATGTCGGTGCCACAACTTTACTCTTTTTTCCAAACTTCACTACTATTTATGAATTTTAATGAAGTCTCTTAATTTGGGGCGCTGCCTTTTCTCCCCAACACTTTCCCTGCACTTCCAGTTTACCTGACATGTGCACAGCTTCTCTGATGCCAGGGAAGGAATAGGGTGCACTGTGCATGTGCACCCCTGCTGCCTTCACTATCTCTCTGTGCACGGTCCCAAGTGCACCGCTTCTCTGAAGCCAGCCGAGGAACAAGAGGCGCTGCGCATGCGCACCCCGGATTTTCTTTCTGATTGGAAACTCCCCGCAACATGTGACCATAACTGCAAGTCATAGTGTATTACTGGCATCACCACTCCAATGATAGGAGCCATCATGACAGTAAGAGATCAAACATATATGTCCGTTCCATGTCCCTCAAAAAAACTGCTTAGTCGGAGTTTGCACAACATTTATTACCGACGTGCTCCACAATTCTGCAGCATGAACAAAGTGCACCAAACAAAAGATGGTGCACACTTCCAGGGGGTGCCAGATTCATGAAGATGAATTTTTGATGTATGTAGCGCACTCTGCACACTCCACAAACAAACTGCACATAGTACAGACTGCACTAGTTTTGCTAAATGTGGCCCAATGACTACTATAAAGTCCACAAAAATTAAATTCTCAAATTTCTTTCCATGGGACTGCCAGGAAGTGAAATAAAGGTCATGTGAATAGCTACATAGACAATAATCACATATAGCATACTGAACATAATGGGGGTCATTTAGTAAAGGCCCGATTCGCATTTTCCCGATGTGTTACCCGAATATTTCCGATTTGCGTCGATTTTCACTGTAATGCCCCGGGATTTTGGCGCACGCAATCGGATTGTGGCGCATCGGCGCTGGCATGCACATGCCGGAAATCGGGGGGTGTTGCCGAATGAAAACCCGATGGATTCGGAAAAACCGCCGCATTTAAAAAAAAAAGTGTCGCTGGACTCGCGCTTACCTTCACCCACGATGGCTCGGTGAACTCCAGTGCATTCCGATGCTCTTCAGCGCAGCAGCGACACCTTGTGGACGTCGGAGGAACTACCTTAGTGAATCCCGGCTGGACCCGAATCCACCGCAGAGAACGCGCCGCTGGATCGCGAATGGACCGGGTAAGTAAATATGCCCCAATATACGGATGTATGAGTGAGCCCTTAGATGATTCTCAGCTGTGAAAGATGGAAGTCTTCATCCCTATTTTCATGTCCAAGTTACATTATTGTGGCATCTTTTTTTGAGGGATCCATGAAAAAAGTTCTTAGGTCATGCTCTAACTTAATGGACACATGGTCAGCGTTATGAATAGCTCCTTTAGTGTAGCATTATGCTGTTGTGAGAATAAGGCCTGACTGCTGAGATCACATACTGCCCTTCTGTATACATAGGACAAGAGGCAAGCAGGAGTACTAAATTGTGGGGGGGGAATAAGATGTTAATAGAGAATGAATAGATAAATACCTTAAAGATTTGCTCATATTTGATTAATACAACATTTATATTGACTGTCTGTAAATCTCCCAAGAATAAACAATCCATTGGCCGAATAAAAAGATCTAGAATAAGAGCCAGCAGCTACTATTCCCTTAGCCTTCCTGAAGTCTTCATCCCAGCTGGAGCCGTCTTCAGGTTCTGTGTCTAAGACATAGGGAATTTTCTAAAACAGTGAACCCATCATAGCTCAACTACCGAATGATATAGGAATGTAAACATGAATCATATGATTAATCCTCTGCTAACTTTCTTCTTTTCCTGAGTTTGCTGCCTTCTCTGTGGTGTCTCTTTCTCAGTTATACAATAGTTCCCAATGTGTGAATGGTTAAGCCATAGGGTTTGCTTGTATCATTCCTATGCACACTGCTCCCTTCAACCTGGTTATAATGAATGATTTACAGTACCAGGAACATGCCGCTTTTCTTACATCACTTCAGTGTCACAAGGGACTGACCCTTTCACTCATGAAACTAGTCATTCCTGACGTCACTTTACTCCCCAGAGGGACAGACCTTTTAACTCATTAAAAATATCAGTGTCGTTAGGTCACTCAGCTCATATTTCATAGGACGGGAAGTGCCAGACAAATACTTCATGCTTGGACTGGAGGGAGAGAGAATAACTGTCCTAGTGTCTCCTTCATAAATAGGCTTTTCTCAGATGATAAAGATATAATAATGGTGTGATAATGAAATAAGCGCTCAACAGCCTTCAGAAGACTGAAATACACGAGTTCTTGCTCATAAATACAATTATGCCAGTTATATGCTGCATAACTTTATTGAAAAATTTTTTACCACTCATAAATATTTGAGCAAGAAGTGATCAAAATATCTTACAGTTGTGAAAACGGTATCAATGAAATTTTAAGCTTATACTGCAAAAAACAAAACCTTACACACATTAGCAGATCCCCATTAGGCAGTTTACTATAGCTAGGTGTATGTGGATATATTGGTCCACATTTATTAAAGTGTTTGCAGCAGTTTTCTGTCTGACTCTGAGCTGAAAAAACCAAGCACATGTATTTAAAAGGTATCTGCACCAGTTTTATGTCACGGCTGCACTGTGACAAGGCAGAAAGAATGTGCACCAAAAGGGGTGTATTACTGCTCAGATTTAGCGCCACAATTCTGCAGCATGAAAAAGTTAAAAAAATGGTGCACCAGATTCATGAAGAACGTGCACCACAATGGGGCAGATTTACTTACCCGGTCCATTCACGATCCAGCGGCGCATTCTCTGCAGCGGATTCGGGTCTGGCCGGGATTCATTGAGGCAGTTCCTCCGACGTCCACCAGGTGGCGCTGCTGCACTGAAGAGCATCGGAACGGGCTCAAGTTCACCGGCCTATTCCTAGTGAAGGTAAGTGCAAGATGCGCAACACTTTTTTTGTTTCGAATGCGGCGGTTTTTCCGAATACGTCGGGTTATCGTTTGGCCACGTCCCCGATTTCCGTCGCGTGCATGCCAGCGCCGATGCGCCACAATCCGATCGCTTGCGCCAAAATCCCGGGGCAATTCAGGGGAAATCGGTGCAAATCGGAAATATTCGGGTAACACGTCGGGAAAACGCGAATCGGGCCCTTAGTAAATGACCCCCATTCTGTACATTGAGGGGCATTTATTAATTATGGCGCAGGGTGGTCCTGGATCAATGCTATGTTTTTCTGTGGAATGTAAGTTTGTGGCACAAGGATTAGAACTCCCTGAACCAGCTTTTAGCTGATCTTTTTTTGCGCTATAAATTGCATGGGAGAACAAGTCAGAAAAATAGAAGCACCAGAAAACTATTAGATTTACAAGTCGCATCAAAATTTTGCGCCCAAAAATAGAACAAATTGAGAGTGGTGGAATACACCAATATTGTGGCACTGACACTTCATAAATTAAGGCAAGAAACCGTGATAGTTTTCCATTTGAAAGGCCATTATAGAAGACCCATAGTACAGTTTGCATTGTTTTTGATAAATGTGGGCCTAGTTTCTTAAATACTGCAAGTCCTTGTTTTGATTTTTATCTTTATCTAAATTTTTATCAACTTTCTTTTCATTTTTAACAGAGAAAGTAAAACACAAAAGTAGTAGTCAGACATTGCATTTTTACAGAATAGTAGCTGCACATTTCAAAGATTTACAAAATTGTGACATAGCATATATAGAAATAATGAAATAACTGAATTATGCTATAATGTGCAATTCACTCTGAAAAAATCACTCAGAAAAATCCATGACCCAAATTTATCAAAACTAGTGCAAACTGCACTTTGCAGTTTGCCTATGGAATGTGCAGAGTGTGCCAGTTTGGATGAATCTTGATTGATGAGTTTTCATTAACCTGGTGCCCGCTGCACTGCTCTTTTGGTGCACTTTGTTCATGCTGCAGAATTGTGGCACAGAAGGAATTGTAGCGCAGTACTTGTCAGACACAGTGCAGCAACGATACAAAACCTTTCCTTGACTTCGCAGACCTCATCACAGGTAACACAAAATCATCTATTATATTCTCCTTTTTCTAAAGGTACATATTACAAAACTGTGATAATCTTTTGTTTTTTATTCTGGTCTGCATGTCCTTGTGTGGACCCCTCATATAATAGGCCCCAACAGTACCTTTCGAACCCCATTGACTTATACTGGGGTCTGTCTGGGCATCGTTGTGGTGTCTATTTTTTTTGTGGCCTGCAATGCTTGACTGTTGTATGTACATTGCTGAAATATTCAGTGGGGCGAATATATCAATACCAGTGTTTGTCATGCTGATATCTTGATATCCCCCCGAACCCCACTGTAGGGTGCAATTACATGACAAGAGGCATACCTCTTCATTAATTAGGTGCACAGTAGCGGGCTGGAGTCAGTTGTAGCGCACTTTCACATTATAATGAAGTGGAAAAGTTAGTAAATCTGGTCCCCGTCCTTGCCACTCCACTGCAATTGTTTTTATGCAAATGGAGTACAAAATGACAGAGCTTTCTGCCTTTTTTTTCTTTTAAAATTCTGGGACCAATACTGGGACTTCTCGACCAACACTTCTCAAACAGAATTGGGCCCATGGTGCATTTAATCCTCCCCAGGCTTACACAGCAGCTACCTACCTCTCTTCTCTCATCTCAGTCTATCGACCACCCATGCTCTTTGGTCTGCCAATGATCTTAGATTAATCTCTACCTTAATTCAAACCTATCGCGCATCTCCAGGACTTCTCCAGAGCTGCACCAATTCTCTGGAATGACCTTGCCTGGACTAATCAGCCTAATACCCAATCCAACCCATCAATTTAGGCATTTTACACTCAGTAACTGTATGAAATGTCAACTCTCTCTTTACTAACCCATCCTGTGTCCTCCTTCCTGTTAGATCAATGGAAAAATAAAAATGTTGCAGTTTTTAAAACTCAACATTACAAAAATGGAAAAGTATTATAGTGTTTTATAAAGTTTAAAGGTTTGAAGTCTTTTTTGTCTTTCTGTTTGAAATTAGTCATCAGTTTCTTCCATGTCAGTTGATTTATTTAAAAGCCAACAATAAAAAAAAACAGACTGAGGCTGATTTATTATCGGGGGTTTCCTTTTTTAAGCTACTTTTTTAAAGTGCTTCTTTTTGGTCATTCTTCTTTTCCTTTTAAAGTCTGATTTTCTAATTTCAGAAATGAAATGTCGCCGACTGCACAGAGGCCAAAAAGATTGGCAACCCATGAATAAAACTCATACTGCAGGTAATTAATGTCACAAAAAAAGGCAAAAAAAATGGAACATGGATATTAATACATCAGCCCCAATAATAATAATCTTTATTTATATTGCGCCTTCATATTCCATGGCGCTTTACAAAACATAGGGGACATATACAAATAAAATAAGACAATACAAAGTAAAAAACATAGTTATATGAAAAATAAGGAGTGAGGGGCCCTGTTCACAAGAGCTTACGGTCTATGAGGGTAAACGTATATAAGAGAGTGTATAATGGTCCAGCCATTCTTTATAAGGGAACAGAATAAAAATAATGTAATACAAATGCTGCTGCTTGAACCCTTCATTAGCCACCATCTTATATACAAAGTCCAAGGTTAATGGGACAGCAGAGAATCCAAGGCTTGGCATTTGGCGTTTTCTGGATGGGAGCAGATTGGAGGGGTACATAGGATGGGTTAGTAAAAAGAGAGTTAAAGAGATATGTTTAAAGGGCAGGATAGTTTTGAGGATTAGTCTAATCTGCCAAGGAAGGGCTTTCCAGAGAACTGTTGCAGAAGTTGTTGGCAGAAGTCCTGGAGACATGCATGAGAGATTGGAGAGGAGAGATATTAGTGAGTGGAAGACCAATTAGTTGGGAAAACAGGAGTTTAGTTGAGAGTAAATCAAGCAATAATTATCGTTTTAGAGGTTTTAATTGTAAGAAATAGGTGTATTCCACAGATGTTTTTGAGATACATGTGGGCTTTTTGTGGTACATGGACACTAAGATTAACTATGATTTATTAGAGGGCGTAGTATTTTTTTTATTGAGAGATAAGTAGAAGAATATAATGCCATCATATTCCACAGAGCTGTAGGGTAAATGTACAAACAAATAAGACATTACAGAGTAATAACAAAAGGAATGAGGCCCTGCTCGTTGGGCTTACAACTTATAAGGAAGATGGGATGATAAAGGAGGCATTCTGTAAAAGGTATCAGAAATAATAAATAATGCTGCATTAAAAATTCACCAACCACTATCTATATCTACAGAACTCATGTTGTATGTACATGTACAATGGCAAAAGTGCTAATAGGTTAAGTGGAAGCTTGAGGAGTAAGCAGAGAAAGGGTTGATGAGGTTTAATGTAGATAAATGTAAAGTTATGCACTTGGGCCATGGAAACAAAAAGTATAATTATGTTCTAAACAGTCAATTACTTGGTAAAACTGGAGCTGAAAAGGACTTGGGGGTATTGGTGGATGGTAAACTTAATTTTAGTGACCAGAGCCAGGCGGCTGCTGCCAAAGCAAATAAAATTATGGGATGTATCAAGAGAGGAATAGATTCTCATGATAAGGACATAGTTTTGCCCTTATACAAATCCCTGGTCAGACCACACATGGAATATTGTGTACAGTTTTGGGCACTAGTGTATAAAAAGGATATAGTAGAGCTGGAATGGGTGCAGAGGAGAGCAACCAAGATTATTAGGGGAATGGGGTGACTAGAATACAATGACAGATTACAAAATTTGGGATTATTCAGTTTAGAAAAAACAAGACTGAGGGGAGACCTCATTACAATGTACAAATACCTGAACGGACAGTACAAGGATCTCTCCAAAGATCTTTTTATACCTCGGCCTGTGACCAGGACAAGGGGGCATCCTCTACGCCTAGAGGAGAGGCGATTTTACCATCACCATAGACAAAGGTTCTTTACTGTAAGAGCAGTGAGACTGTAAAACTCTCTGCCGCAGGAGGTTGTTATGGCGGACTCTATGTACATGTTTAAGAGAGGCCTGGACGTCTTTCTGGAGATAAAAAAATATCACGGGTTATGGGGATAAAACATTTATTTAATTCTTAGTCTGATAGCCTGGGGCAGGGCATTCCAGAGAATTGGTGCAGCACAGTAGAATTCTTGGAGACATGAGTGGTAGGTTCAAGTTGAGGGTGATTAGTTGTAATAGTAATTATAAAATTGTATTTAGGATGTTGATAGTCTGCCATTGAAACAACTTACCCAGACTGAAGGCATCTGTGGAACTTGTGGAATTAAAGATGAGTTTGGCTGCTGGATCCAGGATAGATTCTAGTAACTGGAACATTAATATGTAGCGATTTACAGTAATGGAGATGAGGGGGACTCAAAGCAATTAGTGTTATAGAACTTTCCATGGTATAGACAGGGCAGATTCTGGAAATCTTTTTGAAGTGGTTGGAGGTGGACGGGAGAGTAAAAAGGCCCATAGTTACTAGATGGTTGGCCATGTAACCCACAAAAGTTTGTAGACTGTGGGCAGTTTTCATCCATTGGGTATGGTGGCTTTTACACTAATTTATCCTAGAATCTGCAAGAGGATATATAAACAGGGGTGTGTTTTATGAGACAGTCCATCTAACTAGCATGCACCTAATGCAACCTTATGTCAGACACCACATTAAACATTTGTAGATTTCACCTGATTTTCCTGAAGTAAAATAATAAAGGTTTAGTGGTTTTGTTGGTGAGTTATAAAAATACATGGGGTTACAAGAGTGAATCAGACAGCTGCCCCCCCTGGGGGGTTGTCAGCTGTGCCTGGAAAACAGGCTGTCCTGGTCTGGATGAGTCAGCGAGCACAGGGGGCTGCCTCACCCTCTAAATCAGGACTGTGACATCTTGACCATCTGACTGAGCCACTGAAAAGAATCATCTTCTAATGTGACCACTTATTTCTAGAATACTGCAAAGACATCTTGGAATACTCTAAGAGCACAGATTACCACCGTCACAGACTAAGGAAAGGATTAACAGCTACTCTCATACAGACCTGAAGAAGATTTTTAACACCTGAATGACTGGGACATTATTTTGCTCATGCTTTGTTTTCCACATTCAGGTTTTGCGTAAAGCTTTTAAAGCCAAAGCTGTCAGGAGGATACACTGATTTTGTCTTTATGTTTTACTCTGACATTCCTAGTGTGAACAGTGGTTTATGTTTGGTGGTCGTGTTGATTACATTGAGTCACACCCTTATCCTATCAGCAGTGAACCATGATTCTGACATCACATAAAAGGTTCTGGGAGACTTTCCTTACTGCTAGTTATAGTCCTCACTTGATAACTTGTATTCTGCCTGCTTATATATGATATCTCTTGACCCCCTTTGCTAATACTCTGATCTCCCTTTAGTGTATCAATTTGGTACTTTATTTGCTGTTTTTGTTGTGACCTAGCTCTGGTGGATATTCTTATCTATTTGTTTGTTATGTCTTATCTCCATTTTTGCACTTTTGCACAATGAGGCATCATCTTCTAGTTGTCTCTCCACTGCTGAAGGGCAGCCGGGCAAAAGGAAGCAACAGCTGGTAAAGCGATTATTCTCAAGGACCACTGTCTACATCCCTGTCGTTAATCAGCTCCAGACTGGTTATGCATCAGCTTGACTGGTCAAAGAGTTTTCTGTATTATCATGAATATAAAAATTGTAGATTCACACTGAAGGCATCAAAACTATGAATTAACACATGTGAAATTATATACAAAATGTGAAACGACTGAAAATATGTCTTATATTCTAGGTTCTTCAAAGTAGACACCTTTTGTTTTGATTACTGCTTTGCATTCTCTTGATGATCTTCAAGAGGTAGTCACCAGAAAAGGTTTTTTACATCACAGGTGTGCCCTGTCAGGTTAAATAAGTGGGACTTCTTGCCTTATAAATGGGGTTGGGACAATCAGTTGTGTTATGCAGAAGTCAGGTGGATACACAGCTGATGGTCCTACTGAATAGACTGTTAGAATTTGTAATATGGCTAGAAAAAAACAGCTAAGTAATGAAAAACAAGTGGCCATCATTACTTTAAGAAATGAAGGTCAGTCAGTCCGAAAAAATTGGGAAAACTTTGAAGTGCCCAAGTGCAGTTACAAAGAAACTGGCTCACATAAGGAGCCCCAGGAAAGGAAGACCAAGAGCTACCTCTGCTGCAGAGGATAAGTTCACCAGCCTCATAAATCGCAGGTTAACAGCAGCTCAGATTAGAGACCAGGTCAATGCCACACAGAGTTCTAGCAGCAGACATATCTCTACAAAAACTGGTAAGAGAAGACTGTGTGCAGCAGCCTTCATGGTAAAATACCTGCTAGGAAACCACTGCTGAGGAATGGACATTAGGCCAGGGGAAATATGTGCTTTGGTCTGTTCTGTATGTGGATTCCCCTCCTGATAAACGATTAAGGTGTTTTAAGTACTTATCAAGTACAAGTATATATTGCTAAGAGATTATTAATTACTCTTACACCAGGTGTGAAGAGTGTCCTTCTTAGGACACAAATCACTAGATCATGTTCTCTGCAGACATTGAACCAGCAGGGAAGACATGGAGATATAAGCTTTGTTGCATTCATTTTACTCAGCTATCATTTATAGATTTGGGACTGTCACATGCACAATAAAGTCATATTTCCATTGACTGTGTGAAAAAAAAATTGGTTTAAGCAGCAGGACATATGCTCAGTCTGTTGCTTCATTAGGAGAAAGGAACCCTCTGGATTTGTGGATGCCCTGGTGATATTTTTATGCAAGAAAGCAATTGTGATCACTGTAATAAATTTCCCCCAGAATGTTTACGGTAGTTGAGACAAAATATAGACTAGGGAACACACTACAGCATCCTGTAATTCTATTTACATGCATTAGTACCATGATTAAGAACGGTTAACCGTTGGATTGAGAAAGGGAACATCGAAAAACAATGCTGTGGATGTTTGAATTCTGACCAAATAAAGTCTTGAAGTTTTTTCTGGAATTTGGCTGGACTGTCGAGAGTTTTTCTGTATGCAATTGTGACCTCAACAAACGAGGTGAAGCCCGTGCCGTTTCCGGAGTACACAGAGGCTGGAGGTGAGCTGGAAAAAGATTTCTTTTCATTAGTATCTATGCTATGTTCTATTCCATTTATTTATTGAACAGAATAGTTTCTATTGTATATTTCTGTATTTTTAGGGTTAGCCTCATCCTTTAACGTATCATCTTTTTTTCTTTTTCTAAAGTGACAACCAAATTTAAGTTTTTGCAAACCCCTGATGTGGTCCACTTGTGTCCTTTTTGTAGGGTGAGAGAAGGGTGAGAAATCTCAGACTGCACCGTGGCATCCTATAAAAATGACCAGCATAGTAACTAGAAAAATTCTTATCTCCGCAAGCAGTTCCATCATATTTTGAACAGATTAAGGGTGATGCCACACATGGCGTTTTGAAACCATTCTGTTTTTTACCATTTTTGATTAAGATAATTTGTAAAACCTGTCAAAAACGCATTTTTAACGCATGCGTTTTTTAACAGACTGTTTAAAAACGGACCAAAAACGGTTTCAAAACACCATCTGTGGCATCACCCTCAGGTGTTAGGCTTATGGAAATAAGCAATCACCTAATAATTTAATGTTTTTCCAGTTTAGTTTAGTTTTTATGTTTTGATAAAGGTAAATGAATTTCCCATTTCTTATAGAGGATACCAGAGATAAGTTTAATAATGCATTTTAAGTGCCGCAATTACATAATAAAACATATGCACCTTATGACCTCCCATGGGTGTTCCCAGTCTGAGCGGGACTTTCTGAACACATTGGGCCACCGTGTGCCAGTCTTCTATACTGTAATCTGACATCCTCTAATGAGAAAAACAAACTGCACTTCGACATCTGTTTTTACTAGTGGTAATTAATGGCACTAGCTTTGGCGCATTGGTGTTGGTTTACAAAGGCAATGCTAGTGTCTGAAGACGGCCCTATGTGTTTCCATTATTAAAACAATACAAGTGCATTTAAACAATATAAGACACCAGGTGCTGGTTACCAATCGAAATGTATATGCGATCCGGGCTGAAGCCCAGCCCTGAGTGCTAGTTGCACGTATGAACGCGCCCATAGATGACACAGAGTAGCCACATAAACACGTAGGTAAAATTTACCATTTTTTTTATTATTGCCTAGCATAATAAAAATATTAATATCTTGTGTAAAATGAGTAACTAATGTGAAGTAGCTCTAAGCTTTTATGTGCAGACAGATACAAGTTACTACAGAGTACATGATTTCATACTCAAAGAAACATTTTTGGTGGGGACCAGAGGGAATTGCAGTAAACGACAGAAAACTCCTGAATACAGCTGCATTAGGAATGTCACTTTATTCATTCATTGAAGAAAATTCTTTTCTGCAGCTGAGAATGGTGATAAGACAACGGGACAAATAGCAAGCATTCACTGAATACCAGACACATGTCCACATATTAATAGCAGGGAATGTCATCTGTCAGACAAACAGTTAACAAGTTTATGGGACAATTCCACTAACAAAGACTTATAACAGTCCTTAAATCACCTATTTATTAGAGAAGAGCCATGAAGTTCACTTGTGTAGTGAATAAAACAACGGGACCTGCCTGAATAAATACTAGCATAACTTTCAAGCAATGTTCTTACTACAAATTCAAATAGGGTCCATTCACATAAATTAATTGTGTCTGGCCACCAGATGAAAGGGGTGGTCCACTTTCAGCAAATAATTGATATGCTTCATTTAGGGAAAAGTTATACAATTTTCCACTGTAAATTCTGTATCAATTCCTCACAGTTCTCTCTGCTCGCTTTCATTCTATAGAAATCTGCGCATGGTCATGTGATGGACACAGTCATTATCACACAGCTCAGATAACTCTCTGTGGTACTAATAGCTCCTGTACATGTGTGTCCAACATAAGACTGGTAGTAAAGATAGAAGTTTTCTATAGCAGGACAGCAATCAGAGATCTAGAAAAATGTTACTATGGGGCATCATTGTAACGACTGGCAACTGCAAGCATTATTTCAGCTACTGGGGCATAACTGTGGCTAATGGCTACTGGGGGCATTATTGTAGCTACAGGAGCCATCACTGTGACTACTGGTTACTGGGGGCAGACACTGTGATTACTGGCTATGTACAGGCTGTGTTCACACATAGCACTTGCCCTGCATTTAGTAATGCAAGGCAAACCCCTGTGGGTGGTGCTCGGGCCTTCCTGCAGTGTTCCACAAGATAGGTGTTGGTTGGGTTTGCAGTCTGGGTATTGTTCACAGCCCAGGTCAAGTAGCTTGGGGCTAGAAAATAAGTAAGGCTGCTTAGGCAGCAGTTTGATGCAGTATCTGTGTAGAGGAGTACACAGAGCCACTGGTCTGGTAGACGGATAGCTCTCTTGGGGGAGGCAGCAGCTGCAGGCTGCTTGTTTCTGCAGACCTTCTCATGTGGACTGGAAGAACACTTGTCCAGAAATATCCTGAAATCCAGCCAAAGGGAATATTTATAAACTTACATTCTGGTGGAGGGAAAGGATAACAGGAAAGGATAACATAGTGTTACATTTAATTGTAGACAATCAAAACTATAACCCTTCTTTCACAGGCAGATCACACTTCAGCTGCAATACTAAAACCAGTGACTAGGAGATAGCATATGATAAGGGATTAGAATTTATGTTGTTTGTCTGCAGTGTACAAATAAAACACACTTCAAGTAATAAGCCCATATCCAGACTTTTAATCAAAACTTAACTTTTATTCGTCCAACTATATTAAAGGAATGCAGTGATTTTTTTTTGAACATATGTGCAATAAAGTTGCTTAAAATTACAAGTGTCTCGGTGTGTTATTCTTATTTACAGTTTTGATTTATGCTATCTTGTATATAGTATCTAATAATTAGTCAAGGTAGCTATCTGTAGAAAGACTTATATAAGGTGTTTATGTTTGCTCGACCGAGCATCAAGCTCGGACGAGCATGTTCGCTCATCTCTATTAATGAACATTGAGAGACATTTCTGACTGTGTATGTCTATCTTTTAGAGAAACCTGTAATTTTCCACAAATTGTTTTGCAGAATGACAGGTGCTGTCTGGAAACTTGTTTACACTTCAGAACTCTGCTATCATAGAATATTATGGGGACACATTGTAAGTCTATGGGGGATATTTATCATACGCTGGCGCTCGTGCGCCCGCCGCTGATGTACCGCCTCTTGATGTATCGGGCTGCCAGTCGCGCAGCGTTTTTCCTACGCCAGGCAGGGCCTGGCGTAGAAAATAACGCCACAGGCGACTTTTCACGTATGAAAAGTTGCTGGCAGCAGCGAGTGCGCAGGCGCGGGGACAGTAACGCCCCGCGCCGGCCCACTCCAGTCCGGCCGCGCCCCCCCCCCTTCACGCCCCACTGGCGTGAAGGTGGCGGATTGTGAAAAATAATCACAAAAGCTAGCAATAAGCTAGCATTTGCGATTATTTCAGGGCCTCTGCGCCACTGGCCTGGGCTCAGAGTCTGTGACCAGAGTACCAGCCTTTTGAGAAAGAGAGGTACAGGTAGCCCAGGCCTTTCCTCAACATTAACCCTTCTTTTGCCAGGGTTGGAGATTAGAGAAGTCAGCCTTTTGATTTGCTTGTATTGCTACCTGAATTGCTTCAGTAAAGAAGGAAACCCTGACTCTCTGGACTTATTTCCCAATGGGGTGCACCATGCTTAACATCCCTTCCGGAGAGCAGCAACATGTGGGGACGCCTCGACGCATAGTTTTGGGGCCACCCCTAACCTAAGCCCTGCACAAGGCATTCCCATCCACTGTATAAAACTATATAAGGGCCTATTTTTTTACTATTTATATTTTAAACTGTTTGGTGCAGCCAACTGACCACAGGGACCACAGAGCTCCATGCTCAGCATAGACAACCATTGCCAATGCAGGATGTCATTAAAGGAAACCTACCATTTGATTTGATGCATTATGAAGCAAACATCTCTTGAGACTGCTGCAGATACACTGCTGCAGGATCATATCTTGTTTAATCCCTAAGCTGAGTGGTTTTTCTGAAAAAACAATTATACAATAATGATAATGAAGCTCTGGGCTCAGCAGTTTTCCTTTTACATTAATTATGCACTGCTCAGAGAATGATGTAATCACTGTCCTCCCTGCCAGGCAGAATAACAAATTGCTGCACCATCCCCCAGCTGCAGTGTATGAGTGATCCAGCTCAGGTTGTTTAGTCCTGTCTTGGCTATTCAGAAAGCTTGTGTTTAATGTGGATCCAGCTTTCTCAAGGTCCTGAATTTTATAATAGTTTTTTTTAGCAAAACCACTCAGTACAGGGATTAAACAAGATATAATTCTGCATCAGTGTAGCTACAGCATTCTCAAGGTATGTTTGGTTCATAATGCATGAAATCAAATGGTAGATTTTCTTTAAGGCTTAGTTCACATCTTGTTTTTGGTATACACCCACAGCCTATATGTTGGGAAAGCTCCTGACATATACGCTGATCGTATCCATTGACATAAACTGTCAGACGGAGGCATAGTTTTTAACTCTATCTAACCAGCATACAATTACCTTTGTGTTTTCTTCCTGCTCCCTCCTTCATGGGTGACCTATACATATATACAGAGGCAATAAAAACCTATTGGGAGCGGATATAGCGTTTTGCATCCCTCCTCCAGCCTAGCTGAACGGATACATCACTCATGTCAGAAACCAGAGTAGTGACCCACTGGACCACCGCGAACAATGATGAAAGCCGACACCTGGGAGCAGAATCTAAGTGATACCTGCTTTTCACCAGAGCCCGCCCCAAAGCAGGTTGGACTTGCTGCGGCATTGTACTACCATGTTGCTCTACAGAAGCGACTTTATCCGCTGTGGCTGCCAAGGCGTAGTACAAAGATGTGAAGCAGGAGCGTGGTCGGGGACAGGCAGCACAGGATCAGAGTCAGGAACGTAGCAGTAACTCAGGACAGGCAGCACAGGAGCGAAGTCACGAACAGAATCAAGGTCACAACGGCAAATCGATCAAGGAATACAGTTTTCTCTCAGGAATAGAGCACAAAGATCCGGCAGGGGACACAGGAAGGGCCCGGACATTCAACAGAAATGGCGGGCCGCCCTGCGCCAATTAATGGCGTGCCGGCCCTTTAAATCTCCGTAAGCCAGCAAGCCCAAGGAGGTGGGAACGCAAGCCCCAGGCCGCTGGAGCCAGCGCTGGAATGTGGCAAGGTAAGGAAAATGGCGGGGGTCTGGGGCTGCAGAGACACGCACGGGTGCGCCTGCAACCTAGGACATGACTTCAATGACTTCACTGGCGAAACAACCTGGGCAACGGCAGCAGCCAGTCTTCGGTTGCTGCTACTGTTGTACACCTGAAGGTGTCACATGGTGATGTATTCCACTGTATAAGCCTACTGTGATAATTTAGGGCAGTATGGTGACTGAGTGGGTAGCCCTTCTGCCTTGGGGTCCTGGGTGGGTCATAATTATGGGTCCCCAGTTTTAGGGGAGAGTTTTAGGATCTAGGTTCTCTCAAAAGACCAGCTGCATATGTGTTATGTTAGGCCTAGACACCCCAAGCTTGGTATGGGGTGAAAGGTTGCGAGGCACCCTGGTGATTAGAAGCAATGGCTGTGCCATCTTCCAATCAAAAGTTATGGGGTTTTAATAAAATCCCAGACACAGAGACTACCTCTTTGATGGGAGGGGGAAAGAAAAAACTCCTCCTCAGAATGACATCATGGCCAGGGTCAAAAACCCATTGGGTTTAAATCAGTAAAACGGTCACAAGGCCTTGTTCAGTTCTGAGTCTCTATGCACTAGAAGGCTGGCCCGAAGTTATGCTGTGTCCTCCAGCCAATTTGTCACTCGCAATCTGTATATTGTATATTGTTTTTTAACTCCTTTTTTTCTTCTTTTTTAATCTGACAAGTTTGTTTTGAGTGTATTGTATTTTTATGTATATTAAAGTGTTAACTTTAATAAGCTTCTGCTTATAGCCTTGTAGCCTTAAAGAATCTAAATTTCCTGAGGGATTACATTACCAGATTATTTAATATAGTATATGTAGCGATTGCATGTTTTGTGTGAATCATCAGTGTGCATTGCCTGTGTGGTAGAGGTGCCACGGCCTTCTAAGTATAAGTAACTCATGGGTGGTGGCTGCGGATTGGCTAGGTGCAGAAGACGTGAAGTAAATTTAGCGGTACAATGCCATTTTGTGGAAGTGGGCAGAGCTTAAGTGCTAAATTCTGGGACTCCATATGCACCCTATGTTTGGACTCTGGTGTGTGGGGTTCGTGACACATACAGTAGGAAACGTTTGTGCCATTCATTGTAAGGATACATCGGGAATCTGTCCGGCTTGTCCTTACAATGTATGGCATAAACGAGGTATGAACCTAGCCTAAGTTCAAACTACCTGGATATTTATCAAAAATAGTAAGAAGAAGGTTAAAGAAAACAGAACCAAAACAGTTTTCCTGTTGATCGATTAATTATAGTTGAATTATTTCAGATAAAATTATTTAACTTGCGCTGATTTTCACCTTGCCACCTTTGCCATGTGAAATTTTTGATTTGTTTGCTCCGTTTAATGAACACCCAGTAAGGCCTGAATGCTGATTATAGGGGGCCAGATGCAGCTGTATAGCTCCCATTCCCAGCCTCCACTGAACATACACTGCTGAACGTACAACTCAATGTCAGCTTCTGATGTTTGCTCTGCTTTCAAGGGAAGGGGCTGAACAGGAGGACATATCCCTCTGTATACTACATAGAGAGCTAGTGTCAAAAGAATAAAACGTAACTTTTATTTCTTCAAATTATAAAAAAAAAAATAAAGAGACAGAGCTCTGAGTGCACATTCATTTGTACGTCTATCCCGCTGCTGAAGTTACGTTTTATTCTTTTGACACTATACCTCCATTACAGTGAACCCAGGTCAACTAAGGAGATATTACTTACTAACATCGCTAATTTATTCAGTGAAATACATAGAGAGCAAAACTTTGATCTGAATAAAGCTTATTCTGCTACAGATTTATAAGTATCGAATGCTGGATGATAAATAAAAGTGTCTTAAGCCCTTGATTTGTAAGGCATTTAAGACTGCTCCTATCGACTTACTAGTAGTGTAGATTTGTACCGTGTTAGCCATGGAGAGCTTACACCATACACAGCTGAAGGGGTAAAGTGGACCCTACTAACATATGAAGCCATTTTAGACAATTGTTTACTTCGATCTTTGATATAACAGAATGAGAAAGAGCCTTGTCTGATCCAGCAAGGTCCATAAAGATATAATTTAATGAGTTTGGGTGGGTATAAACCTTTGTGGCCTGAGCTTAACCCCATCAAACTATAATGATAAATGCGAGCCAAAGTTCCGACATCAGTGCCTGACCTTACATGTCCTCTGAATGGGAACAAATTCTCACACACTCCAACATTTTGCTTAAAGCCTCTCCAGAAGATAAGAGAGCTGGAACTCTATGATCATGGTAACAAAGCTTTTGGAGTGGGATGCTAGAATAATCATACACATGTAATGGGCAGATGCTTGCAAATTTATGTCCATTGAGTGTATGATAATAAAGGGCATACTATGGTTTAGAGTACCTACGTCTTCTCCAATGAATGACCTGCAAAAATACAATCTTTTCAGTAATTCACTTAATTCTTGTCTGTGCATCTGTAAGACTGGTGACCATTGCTGTGGAGAACACATGATTCAACTTACAGTATGTTAACATATACTCTGGCTTGGCAAGCTCTGTGCAGCGCTGCGTAATCTGTGTGCGCTATATAAATAAAGGAATTATTATTATTATATGTGCACCTATGGGATCAGAAATACTTGAGGGCAACTTATGCAAGAAAACTTTTGGAAAAAACATAAAAATCTACATGGTGCACTGTACACTGTATGGAATTGCTCTGGCAGATGCTCGGTTGTAGTGCAGGAAGCAGGGACCCACACAGTCTATACTCCAGAACAATAGACCAAAGTCCCAGTAGGGTCTCTATATTTTATTCAGAAAATGCCTTAGGCAAGCTAGAAAAATCCCATAACCGGACTTTTAATTAAAACTTAATGTTTATTTGTACCAACTATATTAAAGGAATGCAGTGATTTTTATGAACATATGTGCAATAAAGTTGATTAAAATTACAAGTGTCTCTGTGTGTTATTCTTCTTTACAGTTACGATTGATACGTATAGTATCTAATAATTAATAAAAAGTCAAGGTAGCTATCTGTAGAAAGACTTATATAAGGTGTTTATGTTGGTAGATATGAGGTCAATCGTTTAAGTTCCTCACTCAGCAGTATAATCCCTATAATAAGGGGTAGGTAGTTTAGGGATTGCCTATATTATATACTGTCCCTATAATAAAGGGTGTGTAGCTTAGGGATTGCCGACATAGTATTCCCTGTAATAAAGGGTGGGTGGTTTAGGAATTGTCTACATATTAGTCATATATTTCGGATGTCTCTCACACTGTCCGTTCTATCAGATATACCATGCATTCATCGATCAATCAGACCCATACACCTAGGCTATCTCCCAATCCCTCTGCTCGGGATTGGTGTCTCACACCTGAGTTTTCTGCTGTGATGTCACAGGCTAGATATCTAGGAGCTAGTGACACCACTAGCCCAGATCCCCTGATTAAGCCAGTAGGTCTGGCGAAACATGTTGGAGGGCTAGTAGACTAGTGTTTTAACAATGTCCATTTAGTGTTTGCATATAGGGAGTTTAATACTGCAGATTGAACAAGCCCTAATGGTCTATAAGAACTATTCATAGTCCCGGATTCAGCAGGACAGTCACGTTTTTTAACCTCTATCCCGCCGCCCCGGACGATTGAGTTTGTCACGCATTTTCCCGCTGGGTTTTGCTCTGGCCTGACATGTCCCGCCTCCATGTCCTGGCATCAGTCTGTGTTCAGCCCCAGCACCTGCTTCCTACTTTGGATGGCTGCAGTGAAGCCAGGAGGCGGGGTAGGCATCTTCCCGCTGCTGTGACGATCTGGACTGTCTTCAGCACAGTTGACACCTCCCCTCATCATGACGCTACTATCCCGAGTTTGGCCCTGCCCCCCTGTGTGAGGATATGCCTGCTGTGACGTGGCTGTGTATGAGGACAGCCCAGCATCTCCCTTCAATCCGAGTTTGGTCCCACCCCCCTGAAAGAGCATGTGTCCTCATACAGAAGAAGAGATGTGGGCACAGAGCCTAGCAGACTGAGGACTGTGGGCAGCCAGCCAAAGAAGGTAGGCACATTTTAAAAAAGTTTCTCTGAATAATTAGTTTGGTTAACTTAAGGATGCATTCAGACGCTCGCCCCTGCCCCTCTCTATAGAGATACATGGCGCACGGCGCTATAATACGGGGAAATATGGGACATGTCCTGCTCCATGCACCCATCGTTGGCCATATATATGTCCCCCAACAGCAGTTTGAATGTAGCCTAAGTTTAGGTTATGAGGAATCAGGGTTTTTTTTCTGATTCTTTGAAAAACCCTTTTATTAAAGAATGGGTGGTAGGTGGATGTATGGGACATGAGGGTAGCCCTTTTTAGAACCAATCCTTACGTCTCCACTATCTTTTAAAAATCTTTATTGCTCTAATATGTAAATTTTGTAAAGCATCACAGCTACTCCAAGCCCCATTAGCCTCTTTGTTCCTCCTACCCTGACATCTTTGGCGTGCAGTTCCTTGCAGTTGTGCTCCCTCGTCCGAGAAGCCAGAGTTCTGCATATTCGCAAAACATAGGCCTGCGGCTTCTCGGACGTAGCTGCGTGCCGATGATCTCAGGGTAGGAGGAGCAAAGAGGCTACTGAGGCGTGGAGTAGCTGCGACGTGTAGCCTCATATCCGGATACTCCATGCCCTAGTAGCCACTTTACAAAATTTACATATTAGGGCAATAAAGATTTTTAAAATATAGTGGGGACGTGAGGATTAGCTCTAAAAAGAGCTATCCCCACATCCCATACATGCATCTACCACCAGTTCTACCATTATAGGTAGAATCGTGGTGGAGGTTCCCTTTAATGCAGGATTTTTTTTAAAGGGGTTTTTCCAAGAATCATAAGAAGAAAATTAAACCATAGAGCAAAGTTAAAGCCGTGTTCACTTGCTGCTTTTGAATTGCGTTTTTAAAACGTGGGGAGGAATTTCTTCATTATCACGGGTTTCTGCTTCCAAGTCGCAAGGTGTAGGTGTAACAATATATGTGATCGGGAGTAGCTTCTCCTCAGTGCCTTTGCATTGCGTTTCTTGACATAATTCAAAAGCAGGATGTGAACGCAGCTTTACCCCAGCCCCATGGTTGTATCATTAAAACGACAATTTGTCCTACAAAAAATACCCTTGCGGTCTGATACAAATTATTTTTATGTGAGGCGTGATCTGGACACAAAATTGGGGGGCCAGATCACAGCCCCCATAAAAGTCTATCAGGCCAAATTGTGGATTCACATTGGTGTGTGTATTGCATTTCCGTTGCCATTGCATTTTGTCTCTGTTTGGTTTCTGCATCTAGAAAAAAACTGCAGATTTAAGGCCTCATGCACACAAACTTATGGGGACCAGTGATACTGTTGCACAATATGCAGCGGCATCTCAGCCCCCATCTCAGTGACTTCTACGGCAACCAGTCATGGTTTGGTGAGCACACAGGCCCACGTTTAATAAGTGCAATGTCCTGAGTAGTGTGAAGGGGGCACCAGATTCCGGATTTTTGGGGCATGTTCTTCATGAATCTGGCGCCCTCTGCACTGCCCTGCACGGATTGCGCACATTAAAGTGAATAATATTTCTTCCACTGTGTTGGCACCGTAAAGAGCACTTTTTTTTTATTTCTGATGCATCTCCATTTGGTGAGAAGGCAGATATGTACAGGAATTATTGCTGTATATAAAATTTTTGTTTTTATGATGGTGCAATATAACCCCAAGAATCAATTATCTATTTGAATACAAGCACATTTTAGATTTTATTACTATAGCTTACACACCCTGACCACAAGTGGACTGATATGGTTGGCCTGTTAATCACTTCAACTCTGTAGAACAGCAGCATCCAACTGTCATCCAGAGAATGGAGTGGTGCTGCTGTTCAGCGAGGCAAAAGCTACTACCTGCATTATATGTAACTATAGCCTCATCCCTGGCATACGTATTTGGAAAACCGCCTTAATGCAACATTGAAACAAATAGGTCTGAATTCATACATTATTTTTTTTTCCTGTATATGAGACAATTTTAAATCATAATTGGCACACAAGTGTTTTATGCTTCAAATGCGCTAACTTGCTTGTCTGTTGGGGTTATGTTTGCCATCTTAACCCCTAACCCCTCTTTTGGCCTTAAGGACGCGGTCCCATTTTTCAAATCTGCCCTGTGCCACTTTAAGTGGTTATAGCTTTGGAACGACATAAGATATCGAGGGGATTTTGAGATTGTTTTCTTGTGACACATTGTACTTCAAATTAGTTTAAAAATTTGGATGATATCTTTTGTGTTTAGTTATGAAAAAAAACTAAATTTGGCAAAAATTTGGAAAAATTCTTTATTTTCAAAGTTCTAAATTCTCTACTTTTGAAGCAGATAGTCATAGCACCCAAATACATTCATAACTTACATTTCCCAAATGTTTGCTTATGTTGGCATGGTTTTTTAAGATTCTACATATTTTATTAGAATGTTATGAGGCTCAGAATTTGGGTGCCATTTTTCAAATTTTTGGAAAAATCACCAAAACTAATATTTAGATGGACCTAAATAATAGCTAGAATTGTGAATGAACCCATTATGTAAACTACACCCCTCAACGTACAAAAACCCTTTTTTAAGAAGTTTGTTAAAACAAAATGGAAGTGTGGTCTACAAATTGTAATATTTTTTGACAATACATTCATTTTGGGAGGAAAATTAAACACTTGTAATGGATTAAATGAAAAAAGGCTCCCAAAAGTTCGATACCCAATTTCTCCCGAATACAATGATACCCCATATGTGCTGGAAACCTGCTGTATGGGCGCATGGCCAGGCATAGAAGGGAAGGAGGCGCCATCCAGAGCAGATTTGCTATGTCACATTGTACAGGCTATAATTTTTTTTGTTTTTTTATTGTGGACCTATATTGTGGGCTTATTTTTTTGCCACATGAGACACTTTTCTGGTACATAATTTTAGGGCATCTATAGCTAATTTTATTAACTCTTTGTTGGCGGAGGTAATGAAAATCATAAATTTTTAGGAACATTTTTTTGTGTTTTTTTTTGGGCCCTTAACCATACCGTAAAAATAGTATATTATTTTTATTCTATAGGTCACCACGATTTTGAAAATACCTCATTTATATAGGGTTTTTAAAAATTTTTTCCCATTGTTACTGAATAGAAAGTAATTTGGCAAAAATGTTAATTTTAGCATCACCGACTTATTTTTGCGAGAAGAGTTGTTCTTTTTAGTGGTCTCATTTTAGAGTGCATAACTTTTGTTAATCACTTTTTAGAGCATTTTTTTAAAGGTATTAATTAAAAATAATCTTTTTTCGGAAAAGTTTTTGCGTTTTTTTCCCCTGGCGTTTACCTGCAGGTCCAGTAACAATTCTGTTTTATTAAATAGATTGTTACGGACAAGGCAATACCAAATATGTGGTGGTTTTTTTGTGTGTTTGCGTTTTTTTATAGTTTATTAAGTGTTTTTATGGTAAAGTGACATTTCAGCTTATATTTTAATGTATTTATTTTTTATTTATTCTAATGTGTTAACTTTTGTGTTTTCACTTTTTTTAACTTATACATAGTTGAACTTGATCCAGCGATGCTCTGTTCAGCAGAAACACCCTTACACGCCGCGGTCATGGGGTTAACAACCGCATTCGGAGCCAGTTCCGATTGCGGCTGTTACAGCGCGGTGTCAGCTGTAATAGACAGCTGACAGCCGCTACTTCTGGTACCGGCTCCGTTCGTGAGCCGGTGCCAGAAGCAGGACGTTATAGTGCGTCCTGGTGCGCTAAGTATCTAGCCACCGGGACGAACTATAACGTCCAGGTGCGCCTAGTGGGTTAAACAGTTTCCAGTTTCCATAAAGTTATATCTGCCACATGGCCGAAAAATCCTGTGAAACTCCAAAGTAAAAGGCAAAAAGGCTCTCCCATTTTAAGAATGCATGGATGAAGGAGCATCCATTTCTCAAGACAAGGAAACTCATTTGCTTTTTGTGAACTTTGTGCAGCTGATTTTTCAGTGGTCCATGGTGGTTATAATGACATATAGCTACAGATAAGCATGGCGGATCAGCCAAAGTCATGGCACAGTCCAAAACAGGGTCTATCTTCTTTCCTGCTTCTGATTCCAAATTAGCTGAAAATGTCATCAGAGCAGAAGTATTATTTACTGTTTTTTTGGTTGAGCATAATATTTCTATTCCAACAAGTGACCATGTAAGATCCTAAGATTTCTGAAAGCTATGCATGTGCAGCAACCAAAACCACACACATTATTCATGGGGCCATAGCACCAGAGGCTCTCCGCAACGTAAAGGATTGTATCCAAGGCCAAAAACAATACTTTGGCATCTCATTGGATGCTAGTTCAGATCAGTTTTAAAAATATTTTCCTGTTTTGGTCACATACGAACATCCTGACACAGGGCTTATTGTCATAGAATTTTTGGACATGGTTGCATATCCATCTGGAAGAGCCCAATACCTTTTTAATGCGGTGGACACCATGTTAAAAAAACATAATGTGTCCTGGAATATGTGTGCTACGTACTCGGCAGATAATGCTGCCAATATGCAGGGAAAGCACAACAATGTGGTGTCTAGAATCAGAAGTGCCCAAAGTTCAAAACAAAAAATTTATGCTGTGGGCTGTCCCTGTCACCTAGTCCATCCAATGGCTGAACACGCAGCTAAACCCCTATCTGTTTGTGTGGAATATCTCATTATAGACATTTACTTCCACTTCCAAAAAAGTGCAAAAAGAGTAAGCACCTTGCAGGAGTGCGAAAGCTTGTGAAGCATGTCATGACCCGCTGGTGAATCTATTGAAAGAACATTATTTAATTGGGATGCCCTCACATCTTATTTCATCAGTACATTTGAGGAGGATAGCAGCAGTCTTGTCTTGTCCAGCATCCAGAATCCAATGACAAAGGCTTTAATTCTTTTAACTTCTTCAAACAGAAGCTCCAATGGTACACCAATTGTTTCCAGCAATGGTCACTCTTTACAAAGACATTTTGGTTAAATTTGTCCAGCCAACAATTATTTCTAGAGCTGGAAATTATGAATATTATGGATATTGATTATGGTGACCAATCTGTACAACTGCAGAGGATGTTCTGATTGACTTTGAAACAAGAAACCATTGGAGGAGGGAGAACTTGATCGACACCTCCGGGTTTCAGAAATTTGCCAGAGAAACCATCTGTTTTTATTGCACATCTCTGGATTACATGAGGAAGGCTATGCCTCTAGGAGACCCAGTACTTCGAAGTCTCTCATTTGTCAATCCAGATTTGCGATTGTCCTCAAACATTGAGGATATTCACACAATAGCTGAAAGATTTCCGAATGTTATTGATCAGCAGGACATGGACAAAGTTTTAAATCAATTCAGAGACTACCAGAGTTGTGATCTTCCAGTGACAAAAGATCTCAGAATTGACGAATTTTGGCATCAGCTATCCTTAATTAAAGATCCAGTAACTGGACATTATACATATGGTGTCCTTTGCAGGGTTGTTAAGTTTGTGCTACTTATTCCCCACAGCTATGCCTTGTGTGAGAGACTGTTTAGCATTATTCGAAAGATCCTTACAGATCAACGGAGCATCCAGGGAAAAAAATCTTGATACACAACAGCCAGTTTCAATGTGTATGAGTCGGGCAACATCAGTAAAAAACAACCTATGTTGCATTATCCTTGGGCCAGCAAAAATTATATATTTTCATTAACACACCATTTTACAGTGGCAAGGCCTTTCCCCGAGCTACTGGAAAGAGCTAAATTGGCTACTTTCCTGGCTTTTAATCCAACAGAAGAGAAGAAAAGAATACTGGTGGTGAAATCTGGCACCAAGAAGAAATCAACACCTACCGAGCACTGGCCAGCACTGCACCTGACAGAATGTTTCAAGTATTCAGAACAGAAGGCTTCATCTGCTTCTGCCACGACCAGCATCTTTAATAACAATTTGGAGTTCCAGTGTAAAAAAAACTAACAAGAGTTCTGCCCCAAAAGAAAAAGTCCAACAGGAGGACAGAAAAAAACAAGACAACAGTTGGCTTCTGGCTCAAACATCCCACTTCTGTAGAAAGAGTAGTCCCACCAGGCTGCTGCTGGGGAACGATGAATGTTGTGATCCTTGATTAATAAAGCGCTATTTTCCAACAAGTTTTTTTTTCGTGTTTTTCGTGTTTTTAATTAGTTTCTACAGGTATCAGTAGTAGTTATTTTTTATGTTATTGTTATATTTGTAAATTGTTATTAATTTGTTTTAAGTTGGTTGTGGTCACCTAAAATTGCCACTTTGAAGTAATGGTTTCTAACTATCTATTAGAGTGAGCCATGATGTTTGCAGTAAATACTCCTGCTTGTTTGGTTTTCTAGTGAGACATTGAAATCAAAATAAATATTGTGGTAAGCACTTTATAGTGAAAAAAATCCTGACTTTTAAAAAAGGATTCTGCCCAAAGCTGCTTTAATGTTCTATGCAACCTTACCTTTGAAAATAAATTTTTGTTTTTTTCCCTATTAATCTCTTTAAACCCCTAAAACGCTCTGCGCCGTAGCTCTACGGCGCAGAGGTAATAAGTGGAAGTATGGAAGAGGGCTCACGGAGCTGAGTCCTCTTCATACAAGGGTGGGGGTTTTTGCATTTTGGCACAAAACCCCCACCGCTAATAACCGCGGTCGTGCTTGCCACCGATCGCGGCTAGTTAACCCTCTAAACGGCCAGCCCGCAAATCGCGGCGGCGTTTTAAAAAAAGACGGCGGCGGCGGCGGGCGCCGCCATCTTTTTTTTCATCGCCACCGCCCCGAACGTCATTTCGGGGGCGGCGACGGTTTACCTTGGTAGCCTCGGGTCTCTCTTGACACGAAGGGCTTACCATGGTTTATGCAGGTTCGTTACAATGAGGCCAGTGGATCATTGTAATGTAAAGACCTGCCAAAAACGCATATCTTGCATACTGTTGTATTGCAGTTACTGGGTAGGAGCGTATCTATCATCTAGGTTATTTGTACCTAGAATGGCTCCTACAAAAATATTAAAAAAAAAAAAAAAAGAAAAAAAAAAAGTTTACAAAATAAAAAAAATTAAAATAATAATGATTAAAAGTTAAAATCACCCCCCCTTTCCCTAGAACGGATATAAAAACATAACAAACAGTTAAAAATAACAGAACATATTAGTGGTTAATCGCCGCGTCCCAAAATTGGGCCCGATCTATCAAAATATAAAAACGGTTACGGCCGCCGGTGACCTGCCGAGGCGGGACAAAAAAAATTGGCGCCCCAAAAAGTCCGAAAGATAAAGGCGACTTTTACAAATTACTCAACCCGTTAACATAACATAAAAAATGAAAATGACAAAATGATCAAAGTCGCACAGGACCTCAAATGGTAGCAATGAAAACGTCCCTCCAATTTCGCAAAAAAAAATGACCCCTCACACATTTCCGTGCGCCAAAGTATGAAAAGTTATTAAGCGTCGAGATGGCAAAAAAATTTTTTTCTTTTTTGTACACATTTCGTTTAACTTTTTGAAAATGTTTATTAAAACACAATTAAAACCTATATAAATTTTGGTATCACCGCGTTATGCAGCCCGAACCCAAGAATTTTCTAAAGTAAGGCGTGTTTTATTTTGTGAGCGGAAGAAGTGAAGCGTAAAAAACTGAGCCCACACGAACGTGACGCACCGTGTCGGTTTTTTTTTTTGTTGTCATGTTTTCCACATGTTTGGAATTTTGTTTTCAGCCTTCGCAGGTACACGGCCATGCTTATTAAAATAAATAAACATTACGGGAAAGTTTAAAATTTGTTACGCACAAAAAATAAGCCCTCACCAGGTTCTGTACACGGTAAAAAAAGAAAAAAAGGTTATGATTTTGAAGTTTCGAGAGCGGAGAAAGAATGAGCCGGGAAAAAAGAAAACCCTCCGCTTAGGAGGGGTTAAATTGAAATACTGGGGTGAGAGCAAGGGAAAGAGAAGACAGCAAGTGTTCCAAGTTGGAAAAGTAAATGAACCGAAGAGATCTGATTGATAAGGCTGTGCTCAAACAAATATTGAGGAGGAACAAAAGGAAAAAAGGCCACAGGGGACAGCGCCTAGAGTGATATCATCTCAAGCAGTTGGAAAGTATTGGAGAACAGTAAATGTGCTCACCTTATTGCCACTTGGTATAAATGCATAGTATGCCCAACCTGGAGTCCGAAATGGTGTTCCAATCCAATGGTGAGATCCACGACACTAGTTTTTTGGATGTATTTTAAGCAGCTCCCAAAGCTTAAGATAAACCTGTCACCAATAATGATGCTGACAATAATTTTATATTGTCCTTATTTTGAGAAAGGGTCATAGCACCCGAAACGCATCAAAAGGACCTTTTATTGCTATTGTATTTTTTTTTTATTTATTGTTTTTAAATTTTTTGCTTTTCTAAATTAAAAACAGCATCACTAGACACTCTTTATTGGTTTCTTGGATTGTTGATTATAGCGCCCCATCTATGCTCATTTTTCTGTGCACTCAAAACAATATTGTTCTTTGCAGATTTGGAAACTCGTCGCAGAAATTGAATAATATACCCACGACCCAGAATGTTGTCAACGCAGATGGCTCTTTTCAGTCTCCAGGTGTTTCTTTCTTCCTCATTCAGTAAAATCAAACTTTGAGATGTAAATGTGTTTGTTAATAAGGTCAACAGCGGCTGAGCATTTTGGCGTAAGCCAAGATTCAAGGGCCTTGCATCAGCCGCTTCCCACCAACTGGCCTCTTGATTATCCCTGGTTCATGAGATTTCATTAACAACAGAGGAGGGAGGTCCTGAGGCAAGGTGAAGCTTGACTTTAGCAATGTTTGAAACCTCTTCCCCCTTCCTTGCGGATTTATACAACTAAAAGTTATATTTTGCATTCATGATGGCCCCCACCCTGGATGAGGAAGGAACACATCTAGAAGAGAACACCACACAAGTGTTCATTTAGGCTACGGTTCACTGTGTTGTAATTTTGTGGGGGGGGGAAACGCCAGGTTTGCAAATCGGTTCTCCTGCTGGTAAGAGCAAGACCCATGTTTAGCTCCTTTGTTTCAAATGCGGGTAACACCATACCCAATCAGTCGTTCCAAAATCATGTAGTCTACACAGCGTTAATATAGTATACTATAAAGGAAAAGAATTATTGTCATTTATGTAAGTGAAAAAAGGGTGTGTGTTACGGGGTGGTGGTAAATGGGTGTGTGGCTACTGGGGTAAATCGCTGTCGGCGCACCAACAGCCCTTATGTCCCTCTTTCTCTAACGTAGGAACGTTGGGGCGTAATGAATATGTATAAATGATATTGACACGAGGCAGCAATAGATATAAATTCTAGCTGGATAGATTCGAGCCTGTGATCGCATACTAGCCAGAACCACTAGGTTAGTGAGACCCCACATGTCCCGAGCGAGGATTTGGGAGATTAGCCTGGTGTACATGGGTCTGATTGATCGAGAATGCATGGTATATCTGATAGAACGACACAGGTGAGAGACATCCGAAATATATTACTAATATGTAACAATCCTAAACACACCCACCCTTTATTATCAGGGAATATTATTTCCGCAATCCCTAATCTACACACCCTTACTATCGGGACAGTAATATATATAGGCAATCCTAAACTCCCTACCCCTTATTTAGATTATACTGCTGAGTGAGGAACTTAAACAATTGACCTGCAGACTACCAACTACCCACCTTATATAGTCCTTTCTACAGATAGCTACCCTTGACTTTTATTAATTATTAGATACTATAACGTATCCCATCGTACTGTAAAGAAGAATAACACACAGAGACACGTGTAATTTTTAAATCAACTTTATGCACATATGTTCTAAAATCACTTGCATTCCTTTAATAATAGTTTGGTACAAATAAACCTTAGTTTTATAAGTCCGTTATGGGATTTTTTCTACTGCCTAAGCATTTCTTAGTAAGAAAATATAGAGACCCCACTGGACTTTGGTCTATTGTTCTGAGTATAGACGGTGTGGTCCCCTGCTTCCTGCATACAACCGAGCATCTGCCAGAGCAATTCCATCACAGTGTACAGTGCACCCTTAGATTTTTATGTTTTTTCCAAAAGTTTCTTGCATAAGTTGCCCTCAAGTATTTCTGATCCCATAAGGTGCACATATAATAATCATAATTCATTTATTATATGCTTCACACAGATTTGCGCTGCAACAGAGCAGGCCAAAGCAGTAATTAACATACTGTTAAATTTGAATCATGTGTTTCTCCACATCAAGGTCACACCAGTCTTACAGATGCACAGCAAAATTAAAGTGCATGACTGAAAAATTGTATTTTTGCAGGTCATTCATTGGAGAAGACTAGTACTCTTAAACCATAGTATGCCTTTATTATCATACACTCATGGACATAATTTGCAAGCATTCTGCCCATTACATTTGTATGATTTTCTAGCAATCCCACTCCAAAATCTTGTTACCATTATCATAGAGTTCCACTCTCTTCTTCTGGAAAGGCTTTAATAAAAGGACACTACCTGTCATCAGGTCTCTGCCACTAGTCTGTCACCTCTACCTGTTGGAGCCAGCTCCAAGGATCCATCCCAGCCTTTATCTAGCTATTTCATACATTAATCATTGTAAAATCATCTATTTTTTATTATGTAAATGAGGCGTCACTGGTGCGAGGCAGGAATGTCACCCCCTGTTACCCTCCTCTTCCCTCCCCCTGCTCATGTCTGTGTGTAAGGTTTAAGTAAAGCATGGCTTAGTGTGAGTGCGGCATCTGCTGACATCTGCACATCCTCCTAATACAAGAGACACAGAATCCGCTACACATGAATCTGACATATTCGCTGTAACAATGGCCTGCATCCCTGAGGCTGTTGTAATCTCTCCTATACATAGACACAGCTGCAGGGGCGCCCATCACCAGAAGCACATCATTATACAGCCTCACATTATTATACAGGCTGTCAGTCTGCCCTGGGGGTGTGGCTGTGCCTCCCCTCTCTGAATAGAGTGGACAGCTTGAATATGCTAATACTTCTTGGACATTTCAACAGGTCATTTGCATACAGCTTTAGACCTCATGCTTAGGTTTACAGGCATGTAGAGGGACAATGCAGGATATAGGCAATGCTCTCTAATTGCAGTTTATGAAAATATTTTAGTTTAGGGGGGGTGTTATTTTGCATGAACGGGTTCGTCTTAAAATCAATTTGGAGTGTTTAGAATTTGTTCCATTCAGAGGACATGTAAGGTCCGCACTGATGTCGACTTTGGCTCGCATTTATCATTAATTATAGTTTTGAGGGGGTTAAGCTCAGGCCACAAGGTTTATACCCACCCAAACTCATTAAATATATCTTATGGACCTTGCTGTATCAGACAAGGCTCTTTTCTCATTCTGTTATTCAAAGATCGAGTAAACATTGTCTAAAATCCTCAATATGTTTTATAGGGTCCACTTACCCCTTCAGCTGTGTGAATGGTGTAAGCTCTCCATGGCTAACACGGTACAAATCTACACTACTCGTAAGTCGATAGGCAGCAGTCTTTATAATCCTTACAAAATCAAGGGCTTAAGACAACTTTTATTTATCATCCAGCATTCCGATACTTAGAAATCTGTAGCAGAATGCTTTATTCAGATCAAGTTTTGCTCTCTATGTATTTTTCACTTGAATAAAATTAGCCGATGTTGTAAGTATATCTCCTTAATAGACCCTGGGTTTCACTTAATGGCTGTATAGTGTCAAAAGAATAAAACGTAACTTCAGCAGCGGATAGACGTAAAAAGAATGTGCACTACTCAGAGCTCTTCTCTTATTCTTTTTTTTTATATTTTGAAAGAAATAAAAGTTACGTTTTATTCTTTTGACACTGGCTCTCTATGTGTATACAGAGGGATATGTCCTCTTGTTCGCCCCTTCCTTAAAGCAGAGCAAACATCAGAATCGGACATTGGGAGTTGTACATCAGCAGTGTATGTTCAGTGGGGCCTGGGAAATGGGAGCTATACAGCTGCATCTGGCCCCCTATAATCAGCATTCCGTCCGTACTGGGTGTTCATTAAACGGAGCAAACAATCAAAATTTCACATGCAAAGGTGGCAAGGTGAAATCACGGCAAGGTAAAATATTTAATCTGAAATAATTCAACTATAATTAATCGATCACAGGAAAACTGTTTTTGGTTCTGTTGTCTTTACCTTCTTCTACTATTTTTTGATAAAGATCAGGTAGTTTGTAACTTCGGGCTAGGTTCATACCTCGTTATGCCATACATTGTACTGACAAAAGCCGGACAGATTCCCGATGTATCCTTACAATGAATGGCACAACGTTTCCTACGTATGTGTCACGAACCCCCACCCCAGAGTCCAAACAAGGTGCAATATGAGTCCCAGCATTTTAGCACTGAAGCTCGCCCACTTTCCACAAATTGGCGCTGTACCGCTAAATTTACTTCAACGGCCTTCCTGCACCTAGGCCATCCGCAGCCACCACCCATGAGTTACTTATACTTAGAAGGCCGTGGCACCTCTACCACCAGGCATGCACCTGATGATTCACACAAAACAGCAATCGCTACATATACTATATTAAATATCTGGTAATTAATCCCTCAGAAAGTTAGATTCTTTAAGGCTCAAGCTATAGCAGAAGCTTAATTAAAGTTACACTTTAATAAATACATAAAATCAATAACACCAAAACACAACTTGTCAGATACAAAGAAGAAAAAAATGGAGTTAAAAACAATATACAATATACAATTGCGAGTGACAAATTGGCTGGAGGGACACACACATAACTCGGCCAGCCTCTAGTGCATAGATACTCAGAACTGAACAAGGCCTTGTGACCGTTTCCCTGATTTAACCCCAATGGGTTTTTGACCCCTGGCCATGATTCATTCTGAGGAGGGAGTTTTTTCTTTCCCCCTCCCATCAACGAGGTCTCTCTGTGTCTGGGATTTTTCTTAAAACCCCATACTTTTGATTTGAAATGGCACATCCATTGCTTCTACCACCAGGGTGCCTCGCAACCTTCACCCCATACCAAGCTTGGGGTGTCTAGGCCTAACATAACACATATGCAGCTGGTCTTTGAGAGAACTAAGATCCTACAACTCTCCCCTAAAACTGGACCCATAATTATGACCCACCCAGGAGGACCCAGCAAAGGGCTACCCACTCAGTCACGCATACGCCCTAAATTATCACAGTAGGCTTTATACAGTGGAAGACTCACACCCATGTGACACTTCAGGTGACAACAGTAGCAAGCAGCACCGAGACGGGCTGCTGCCGTTGCCCGTTTTCGCAGTGAGTCATTGAAGTCATGTCCCTAGTTGCAGGCGCCCCGTGCTTGTCTCTGCAGCCCCAGACCCCCGCCATTTTCCTTACCTTGCACATTCCAGCGCTGGCTCCAGCGGCTGGGGCTTGCGTTCCCACCTCCTTGGGCTTGCTGGCCTTACGGAGATTTAAAGGGCCGGCACGACATTAATTTGGCGCAGGCGGCCCCGCCATTTCTGTTTGAATGTCCGGGCCCTTCCTGTTCCCCTGCCGGATCTTTGTGCTCTAATCTGTAGAAAACGTATTCCTTGATCGATTTGCCGTTGTGAGACTTGATTCTGTTCGTGACTTTCGCTCCCTGTGCTGGCCTGTCCTGATTCTGGCTACTTCCTGACTCGATCTGGGTTTTTTTGGGCTGCGGCCCCGACCACGCTCCTGCTTCACATCTTTGTAACTACGCCTTGGCCGCCACAGCGATAAGTCGCTTCTGTATAGCAACATGGTAGACAATGCCGCAGCAAGTCCAACCCTGCTTTGGTGGCGGTCTCTGGTGCAAAGCAGGTATCACTTAGATTCTGCTCCCAGGTGTCGCTTCATCATTGGTTTCGCGGGTGGTTCCAGTTGCACTACTCTGGTTTCTGACATGAGTGATGTATCCGTTCAGCTTAGGCTGGGAGGGATGCAAAACGCTATAATCCGCTCCCAATCGTTTTTCATTGCCTCTGTATATGTCTAGGGTCCCCATAGAAGGAGGGAGCAGAAAGAAAACACAAATGGTAATGTATGCTGGTTAGATGAGTTAAAAACTATGCAACTAATGCCTCCGTCTGACAGTTTATGTCAATGGATACGATCACGTATATTCAGGAGCTTCAAAACCCAACATATAGGCCTGTGGGTGTATACAAAAACAAGATTTGAACTAAGCCTTAAAGAAAATCTACCATTTGATTTCATGCATTATGAACCAAACATACCTTGCGATGCTGTAGCTACACTGATGCAGAATTTATCTTGTTTAATCCCTGTAATGAGTGGTTTTGCTAAAAAAACTATTATAAATTCAGGACCTGAGAAGAGCTGATCCACTATTAACACAAGCTTTCTGAATAGCCAGACGGACTAAACAAACCTGAGCTGGGATCACTCATATCAACTGCAGCTGGGGTGGTGCAGCATTTGTATTCTGCCTGGCAGGGAGGACAGTGTTACATCATCTCTGAGCCGGCATAATTAATGTAAAAGGAAAACTGCTGAGCCCAGAGCTTCATTATCATTATTGTATAATTGTTTTTTTCAGAAAACCACTCACTTAGGATTAACAATATATGATCATGCATCAGTTGTATCTCTGCAGCAGTCTCAAGAGTGTTTGCTCATAATGCATCAATCAATGGTAGGTTTCCTTAATGACATCCTGCCTTGGGGCAATGGTTTGATCTATGCTGAGCAGGGAGCTCTGTGGTCCCTCTGTCAGTTGCTGCAAACCAAACATTTAAAAATATAAATAGTAAAAAAATAGGCCCTTATATAGTTTTATACAGTGGATGGGAATGCCTTGTGTCATGTCTTAGGTTAGGGGTGGCCCCAAAAACTACATGCGTCGAGGTCGTCCCCACATGTTGCTGCTCTCGGAAGGGATGTGAAGCATGGTGCACCCCTTGGGAAATAAGTCCAGATGAGTCAGGGGTTCCTTTCTTTACTGAAGCAAGTCAGGTAGCCATACAAGCAATCAAAAGGCTGACTTCTCTAATCTCCCACCCTGGCAAAAGAAGGGTTTACTGTTTGAGGAAAGGCCTGGGCTACCTGTACCTCTCTTTCTCAAAAGGCTGGTACTCTGGTCACAGACTCTGAGCCCATGCCATGGCGCAGAGGCCTAATAATCGCAATGCCAGCTTATTGCTAGCTTTTGTGATTATTTTTCACAATCCAGCCACCTTCACGCCAGTGGGGCGTGAAGGGGGGGGGGGGGGGGGGGCGCGGCCGGCGAGCGGGGGGCCGCGCCGGACTGGAGTGGGCCGGCGCGGGCGTTACGTCCCCGCGCCTGCGCACCTCAGCTGCTGCCAGCACTTTTTCATACGTGAACATCCAGCCTGTGGCGTTATTTTCTCCCCAGGGGGCCCGTGCCTGGCGTGGAAAACGCTGCGCGACTGGCAGCCCGATACCTCAAGATGCGGGTCCTCAGCGGCGGGCGCACAGCGCCAGCGTATGATAAATATCCCCCATAGACGTACAATTTTCCCCATAATATTCTATGATACAGAGTTTCTGAAGTGTAACACGTTGCCAGACACACCTGTCAATTCGCAAAAACAATTTGTGGAAAATTACCGGTTTCTCTAAAAAGATGGGAGACATACACAGTCAGAAATGTCTCTCCATGTTCCTTAATATAGATGAGGCGAACTGCTCTGTCCGAGCTTGATGCGTCTGGGTCGGCATTAGTACTCGAAACTGCTCGTTGCTCTACGAATACTAACTTTGCGCTCGAGAAAATGGCAGCTCCCGCCCGTTTTGCTTTTTGGCGGCCAGAAAACGAGCCAATCACAAGCCAGGAGACTCTGCACCTCCACCACAGCATACGTTGGTACCCTTACCGTCGATACATGGTTTGGCTGTCCAGATCAGGTGACCCTGGGATAACTAGCCGCGGGCCCCGCGCTGCTTCGATCATTTCTTTCTCTGGATGCCCGCTAGTGATAGAGCTGCTGCTGGTCAGGGAAAGTCGTTAGGGTGTTCTATTATAGCTTTACTGTTGGCAGGATTGATTCTCAAAGAACCCAACCAGCCCTTTCTAGGGCTAACCATAACGTTCTCTTTTTTTTATTTTAATTGCACTTTTACCATTGTGTTGAGGAATTAGCAGGGGACTTGCTACCGTTGTGTTTAGCTCTTAGTGGCACATATCCTAGCAAAGACCGAAGTGGGAAAATTTCAGTAGGGGTTGGATTTCTATTAGGCAATAACTCAGTGTCATCCATCTGGCATAGTAGTGTGCTTCCTTGATACTTGGCTAGAAAATAGCCATAGGAGAATACAAATAGCTTCTTGAAGCCTACAGTAGCATTCTATATATTGTGGGATTTCTGGTTGAATCTGCTGGTGGCTGTAGTTTCTGCAGTGCAGGTACTTGGCCAATTCTGGAGCATTTGTTAGTGAGCTTGCCGACCGCTGTGTTCTGCGCTTAGTGGCGTCACATATCCCTCGCAAGTGCTGAAGTGGCAAATTCAGTAGGGGTGGATTCTTAGGCACTCACTCAGTGCATCTTCAATCTGGCATAGTATGTGCTTTCCTGAACTTGGCTAGAAAATACCATGAAGAATACAAATAGCTTCTTGAATCCTACAGTAGCGTTCTATAATTTGATGTCTGGTTGATCTGCTGGTGCATGTAGTTTCCTGCGTTGCATTTACTTGCCAATCTGAGCAATTTGGGAGTGAGACTTGCGACCGCTGCTGTTCTTCGGCGCTTAGTGCGCGACACTATCCATACGCACAGGCGGAGCTGGGAAAATTACAGTGAGGGGTTGGATTTGCTATTAGGCAAATAACTCAAGTGTCATGCACATCTAGGAGCATAGTAGTGTGCTATCCCGTTTGAGACTGGGCTAGAAAATAGCATAGGAAAATACAAATAGCTCTTCTGAAGCCTACAGTAAGGTGCCTATAATTTGATTCTGGTTGATCTGCTGGTGACTGTGAAGTTCCGCAAGTGCACTGTACTTGCCAATTCTGAGCAATTTCGTACGTGAGAACTCTGACCTCGCTGTGTTCTGCGCTTGTGGTCTCACATAGTCCATAGCAAAGGCTGAGTAGGGCAAAATTCCGTAGGTGTGGATTTCTATTGGCAATAACTCAGGTCATCTCATCTGGCATAGTAGTTGTGCATTCCTTTCTTTGATACGGGCTAGATCAATAGCCATAGGAAATACAAATAGCTTCTTGAACCACAGTAGCGGTGCTATATTTGATTTCTGGTTGATCTGGGTGTGGCTGTAGTTGTCTGCAGTGCATGTACTTGCAATTCTGAGCAATTTGTAGTGAGAACTTTGTCGAACCCGCTGTGTCGGTCTGCGCTATTAGGCGCAATCATGCCATAGCAAGGCTGAAGTGGGGAAAATTCAGTAGGGGTTGGATTTCTATTGAGGAGCATAACTCAGCCTGTCATCTCATCTCGGCATCGTAGGTGCTTCCTGATACTTGGCTAGAAAATAGCCATAGGAGAATACAATAGGCTTACTGAAGCCTACAGTAGCGTTCTATATATGTTGATTTCTGTTGTATCTGCTGGTGGCTGTAGTTGTTCTCTCAGTCATTACTTGCCAATTCTGAGCAATTTGTAGTGAGACTTGCGACCGCGGTTCTGCGCTTAGTGGCGCACCTATCCCATCGCAAAGGCTGAAGTGGAAAATTCAGTAGGGGTTGGCTTATCTATTATGCAATACTCAGTGTCATTCATCTGGCATAGTAGTGTGCTTCCTTGATACTTGGCTAGAAAAAGCCATAGGAGAATACATAGCTTCTTGAAGCCTACAGTAGCATTTTATATTTGATTTCTGGTTGATCTGCTGGTGGCTGTAGTTTCTGCAGTGCATGTACTTGCCATTTCTGAGCAATTTGTAGGGAACTTGCGACCCCTGTGTTCTGCGCTTAGTGGCGCACATATCCATAGCAAGGCTGAGTGGCAAATTCAGTAGGGTTGGATTTCATTAGGCAATAACTCGCGTGTCATCATTCTGCATAGTATGTGCTTCCTTATACTTGCAGAAAATAGCCATAGCAATAGGATATGATTGTTTGGTTTAAAACTAAAAAAACAAAACACACAAAAAAAAAAAAAACACAAAAAAACACAAAAAAAAAAAAAAAGTAAAAAAAAAAAGTTATAACTCTCATTTTAAAAATGTTAACCCAGGGCTGGGGTAGAGACGAGGGCGGGGACTGGGCGTCCAACTACTCTGCGGGGTCAGAGGCCGTGTCCTGGGCGGGTGTAGACACCACCTGCTATGAGGGAGCAGGGAACGCCGCAGAGCTACACTCCCTAGTTCATGTCTGAAGTTACTGGACTCGTGGTAGAGCACGTTGAGGCCCGACCAGTGCGAACAAGTGATGTCGTGGATTGCGACAATGCTTCGAGCAATTTGTCCACCAAGCAGTCTTCCTCACGCATCCCCCCATGTCACCGAAATCCCCACTCCTCCAGCTCCTGCACCTCAGCCTCCTCCCCCCCAGTCTGCCCCCTTCCCAGGAAATTTGCCATTTGAACCGGCATACTCTGAGGAACTGTTTTCTGGACCCTTCCCACAGTCACAAACCACTTGTCCGGTTGCTGCTGAGCAATTTTTCCGATGCCCAGGTTTTCCACCAGTCCAGTCTGTGGGTGATGATACCTTCTTGACGTAGTGGAAAGTGTGTAAAGAGTGTCCGCGACGAGGAGGAGACACGGTTTGTCAGACAGTGGGGAGTTGTTGTCAGGGCAGAAGTCCGAGGGGGGAGCAGACTGAGGGATCGGAGAGGATGTGAGGTGACAGACCCAAGCTGGGTTGAAGGCCCGGTGAACACAGTGCTTCTGAGACGGAGGGAGATCCCTCAACCGAACAGGTTGTGAAGAGGCAGTGGTGGGGCAGACGAGAGGCAGGGCCAGAGCTGTGCATCAGCGCCACTGTGTCAACTAAGTGAAGTTTCCCGTGGTGAGGGCTCTGCGGCGAGGGCTAGATCTTCAGAAGTGCTGGAGGTTCTTTAAGGAAACACCGATACGAGGACTGTGGTGTGCAACATTTGCCAAACCAGGCTCAAGGGGTTCCACCACTAATAGCTTAACTACCACCAGTATGCCAGGCATATGAATGCTAACCCCCCACTCAGTGGCAACAAGCCCGTTCACCTCCGGCCGTGCACACCACTGCTCCTTCCCTCCTGTGTCAGCTGCTAGTCGAGCCCCTGCCAGACCCTGCCACAAAAACCCATCGTCCCCTCCACCGATCCTCCACAGTCATCCACCAGCGTTCAGCTCTCCATACCCCAGAACGTGAGCGGAAACGCAAATATAGTCAACCCCCCGCACGCCCAAGCCCTTAATGTCACATCCCAGATTGCTTAGCCTGGAGATGCTGCCCTATATGGCATTAGAGGACCGAGCCTTTCGCAACCCATGGCGGCGGCCGCCCCTCGGTATTCGGTCCCCAGCCCCACTACTTTCCCGATGTGCGTCCCACCCTGCACCAGCAGCTGTCAGCAACATCATCCGTGCCCTGACCAACGCCGTTCTGCCAAGGTCCCCTGACCACGGACACGTGGACGAGTGCTGGCCGCAGGGCCACTATTCATCGCTGACGGCACATTGGGGTTACTTGGTGGAGGCTGGGAGCACTGAACCCTGGGCTGCTCATATACTGCCGACGCCGAGATTGCGGGGCATACCTCGTCCAGTGTTTTTCAGGCCTACTATGCCTCCTCCCTCCTCCCACCCTCCTCCACCTCCTCCTCCGAACTACCATCCGTGGGCACGGGCGCCATCAGTCGGTAGCTCTAGGCACAGCATCAGTGCCGGTCGCTAAGCGACAGCAGGCGTGCTCAAACTGCTGACCTAGCGCAAAGGCCACCCGCCCAGAGCACTATTACAGGGCATCACAGCGCAGACTGATCTGTGGCTGGCACCGCTTGAAACCGCAAGCCGGACTGGTTGTGTGTGACAACGGCCGTAACCTGGTGGCGGCTCTGCAACTCGGCAGACGACACATGTGCCATGCCTGGCCCATGTGTTAATCTGATAGTGCAGCGTTTTCCTCAAGACATACCCCAATCTGTCTCTATTGCTCCACGAAGGTGCGCCGCATCTGTGCGCATTTCAGGAAGTCCAGCAGATGCTGCCACTCTCAGGGCAAAGCGTCGCGCCGCCTCCAACGTGCCCGCTCACCGCTGTTGTGCGACGTGCCCACGAGGTGGAATTCACACTGACCATTTGTTATCCAGAGTTTACAGCAGCGCAGAGCGTTGTAGACTCCAGAGTCAACTTCCACCAGAATGGTAGTCAGGTCAGTCATGCTTCCTCAGTCTACAATGAGGAGGGACGTGGATGTCTGATATCTGTCAGGTGCTGTACTTTTGAGAGTCAACACAGATGTCAGTGGCGATGGCCGGCCTCATCAAGCTCACCATCCCCTGCTGTGCCTGTTGAAAAACTCTCTGGTCAGCATGAAGTCGGAAGCTTTGCGCCTCGTCACAAGACGGGGAAGAAGTAATTCCCTTGTTGATAGCCAAGCACCCTAGGTCTGTTTTCTCAGCGCATATCGAGGAGGTGGAGGTGGAGGAGGATGAGGGAAGGGAGGAGAATTTGGCGAGACACAAGAGGGGACGCATTGTTAGGTCCTTCACTGTTCAGCGTGTATGGGCAGAAGAAGAGGAGTGGTGGAGTTGAGGAGGAGGAAATGGACAGTCAGGCCAGTGAGGGGAGTGAATTCTTACGCGTTGGTACTCTGGCGCATATGGCAGATTTCATCTAGGCTGCCTATCCCGTGACCCTCGCGTTCAAAGAATTTATTCCAGCACCGTTTACTGGGTGTTCACTCTCCTGGACCCACGGTACAAAGCAAAATCTTGCCATTCTCTCATCCTGGAGGAAAGGAGTGTGAGAATGCATGAATACCAGCAGGCCCTGGTGCACAACGCTGAACCAGTATTTTCCCTTCTGACAGCGCTAGCGGCAGAGTGCGTAGTTCTGCGGGACAAGTAGCTCAGGGAGAGTAGGCGTAGCACAGCTTGTCCAGCACTGGCAAAGGGTACGCTTTTCAAGGCTTTTGCCAGCTTTATGTCACCCCAGCAAGACACTGTCCACTGTCCCCAGTCTCGGCAGAGTAGGGCTGATCTTTACAGAAAAGATGGTGAGGAGTACGTAGCGGACCATACCATCTGTCTAAATGATCACACAGCTCCCTACAACATACTGGGTTTCAAAGCTGACATGTGTCACGAACTGGGCGCTGTACGCCTGAGGTTCTTGCCTGCCCTGTCCGCTAGCGTCTTGTCCGAGCGGTTTTCAGTGCACGGTGGGCATCATCACCGATAAGCGTACACCCTGTCGACTGACAGCGCTGACAGGCTGACGCTTATTAAAGAATAAAGCTGGATTTCTCATAATTTCCAATCTCCACCAGTGAAGGAACTCACCTGAAATCATTGATCCACTCCTCCTCCTCCTCCTCATTTTCCTCCTTCTCCTCTCTTTGTGTACAGTAAGCAGAGAACTGGCTATTTTTTTGACAGGGCCCCTGGCTCTTGCTATTACTTCATGCATTATTTTTCTGGAGGGCCACCTACCACGTTCTCTGTTTGTAAACAATTTTTGTGGAGTGCACATCCAGGCCCTCAATCTATTCATTGTCTTGAGAGGCCACCTACCCGGTCCTCTGGTTTGAACATTTTTTGGGACTGCCACATACAGGCACTCAATCTATTCCATTTTACTGGAGTGCCACCTACCTGCTCCTCTGGTTTGAGAATTTTTTGGGCTGCCACATACAGGCACTCAATCTATCTTTTACTGGAGGGCCACCTACCTGCTCCTCTGTTTGAACATTTTTTTTGGACTGCCACCCTACAGGCACTCATCTATCCCATTTGTACTGTAGGGCCCCCTACCTGCTCCTCTGGTTTGAACAACTTTTTGGGACTGCCACATACAGGCACTCAATCTATTCCATTTTACTGGAGGGCCACCTACCTGCTCCTCTGGTTTGAAACATTTTTGACTGCCACATACAGGCACTCAATGCTATCCCTTTTTACTGGATGGGCCACCTACTGCTGCCTCTGGTGTTGAAACATTTTTGGGACTGCCCACATACCAGGCACTCACTCTATCCCATTTTACTGGAGGGCCACCTACCTGCTCCTCTGTTGCAAACATTTTTGGACTGCCACCCAAAAAAAAAAAAAATTACAGGCATCAATCTATTCCATTTACTGCAGGGCCACTGACCCTTCTCCTCTGTTGAACATATTTGGGACTGCCACATACAGCCACCAAATCTATTCATTTTCTGAGGGGCCACCTACCTGCTCTCTGGTTTGAACATTCTTTTTGGGACTGCCACATACAGGCACCCAATCTATCCATTTACTGTAGGGCCACCTACCCTGCTCCTGCTGGTTTGAAAATTTTTTGGGACTGCCGACATACCGGCACTACTCCAAATTAAATTGTCTCCATATGCAGGCCTCCACACGTTTCCTCCATTCCTACCATCCAAAAGTCTCTCATATAGCATAAGCCTGCCATCCATACAATCGTGCCTTTATCAAACGAGCAGGGTGCAGGCAGAAATTTGGGTGTTTTCATGATTCACATCAAAGGTGGTTAATATTTGTCGCCACCCGACCCCTGCTGTTTAATGCCACAAAATATCCCTGCAAACTTTTACCAGTGTAGGGATATTATTGTCATGCGCTTTCTTGCGCATCTTTTGGCATTCCCACTCACCCCACACGCCATATCCTCAAACTTATAAAAACGCTACTACACTTGATCTATACAAAAGTGCTGTTTGGGGATTAAGCCTACGAACAGGGTCTTGGATTTGCAAGCTCGCCTGGCAAGCGGAGCGCCGCTCCATGCGCATACATGCGTCTTCTTGTGCGCATCTGTGTTACATTTCCCCTCACCCCCGGCATATCCTAAACTTATAAGATAGACCTACTAACACTTGATCTTATATCAAAAGGTTTGCTTAGAAGTGCTGTTTGGGGAGTAGCCCTGAAGAACGGGCTTGGATTGGCGAAAGCCTGCCTGGCAGAGCGGACGCCCAGCTCCATCCAAGATCCACCTAACATAGTTTTTAACTGCAGCACACCTTTAATCTACTACAGTTCACTGCTCCATACAGGGTCCCTTACAAACGATCTGTGTCAGGCATGAATTTTGGGTTTGTTTATGACATGCTTCCATGTCTACAGTACATCTTTGTCGGCCACCCATGCTGCTGTAATCCACAATATACTGCAAACTTTTACATGTACCGATATTATTTGGATGCACTTCGTGTCACCTCCTTTGTTCCGCTTGCCACCGCCATTGTGTTTGAAGCCTTGTATCTTCACATTTAGGGTAGGTCGCCATGACACTCTCTAGCCGCTGCCCCGCGCCACTCTCTGCATGCCGTCCCCTATGTGTCCAGGGTCAATTATTGCAGTTTAGATTGCTATCTAGCTTCATTCTGTCCCGGTCACGCTGTCATGGCCATGCTGTTGCCCATAATTTTGGCATAATGGTGCGTTTAAGCAGCCTCAGAGGCATCCATGCATGCTGCCCCTGCTGTTTCCTGTCCATTTCCGTGGTGTTTCCATCCTTTTCTGAGGTTCCCAGGTGTTTGGCCAAGCTTCCCTGTGCAGAGCCTTGGTCCCCTTGAAAAATGCTCGAGTCTCCCATTGACTTCAATGGGGTTCGTTATTCGAGACGAGCACTCGAGCATCGGGAAAAGTTCGTCTCGAATAACGAGTACCCGAGCATTTTAGTGTTCGCTCATCTCTATTCATTAACCTTTTCTACTTGTGTAAAGAGATACTCTAATAATAAACAGAATGTATAAAAAAACATTATAGATTAATGCTAATTAACCCTTGATGTGAAATAAATTAAGAACTACTGAGTTTGCATAGGGGAAATATTCAAATGTCCACAAATGTTCAAAGTTCAATGTTCCTCTGTTACAGGGCACTACACTTCCCGACCACAGCCTAAAAGTAATGCTGGCTTTGGCCATGACGGCACTGCTGGCATCCGTAAACAAAGAGAGGCCTGGCAGTGATGGTCGCTTACGCAGCTGAATGGGAGCGGGGAGAGAGGTAAGAATATGCTGTTTATTACTTTAAAAGCTCCCACCCCAACTATATATTTAAAAAAAAGTAAATCTATTTAACGGATAAAACAGAGGTAGGTCATCTGGGCTGTGGAGTTGGTGACCATTTTGGTGGAATAGGAGTTGTGATCGACCAACTCTGACTCCACAAATATATAATAAATTCTAACAATTTTGAAATTTCCTTTAAATGTCTGTTCTGTTCCCAATCAAAGACTTAGGCCTGCGGTGAACACGGTGAACACCGGTCATATCGTCATACTGGTCAACTTTAATTGGCCACATCAGTAACCAGCACTCTAGATACATCAACAACCACAGTACAGCATAAAATGCCACCCCACTAATGATAAATAAGACAGTACAGCAATATGTACCAACCTAGAAACCAAATACTGCATTCAGAGCAGACAAAAATAATGCTGACCCCAGAGCAGATAATAATAATACTTGACATTCCCATAGTACACTACTCATACTGGAGACCCCCAGAACAAACAAATAATGGCGACCCCCAGAGCACACAAAAAATGAATCCTCTCCTTTCTTGGATTCTTTTGCTCCCTGCACCACAGTGCATCTTCTTTTCTTCTCTATAGCCCCTCTGCTTTGTGTCCTGTGCTGGTTATATCAGATCCCAGAACAGTGCTGTTACAGGAGAGAACCTGGTACAGCCTACAAGGGCTTACCACTCCTGGTTCCTCTCTTGCTCTTGGTGCCGCTTTGCCCTGTCAGGACACAGATAGGAATGGCAGTATAGGACCCTGGAGCAGTGAGAACTTCTCACCTATACTCACCATTACCCAGCCTCCAGCAGCAATGAACGCATCCATCAGTTATGGACTGTCAACAGGTTGCAGGCTGCAACTCAAGGGTTGACAGACTGCATATGTCCCATCAACTTGGTTATACACTCCTAATCAAAGCTTTTAAATTAGATGAATGTGGATGCACTTTATGTACAAGCTCAGTAGTGAAGCTCCTCTGCTACATATCAAAAGAAAAAGGCACTGGGAAGGCATACCTGTTCTCATGTTAGAACTGCTGCAGTGGTTCTCAACCTTTCTAATGCTGTGACCCCGCAATACAGTTCCTCATGCTGTGGTGACCCCAAACCATGTAACTCGCAGTAAAAACACCGTAAAATTTCGGCTCCGATGGCTTTAGGCAACCCCCGGTTTTGGTCGTTCGACCCCCGCTGGGGTCCCGACCCACAGGTTGAGAACCACTGTGCTAGAGTGACCAGGAAACTAGAATTGTGGTGACCATTGACGGTGACCATTTTTGTGTTGTAGGTGTCAGTTTTCAAAAAATTGAGGAGTCGGAAGTTTGTCTTACTGACTACATAGCCCTGTTGGTCATGAATTCTTTAAACAATGTATTTGGTATGTGGAGTGGACAAACATTTAGTGCATTTTGCATGCAATGCACAGTCCTATTAACTGTCATGATCTTGAAACAACTGTATTGCTATATTTAATGTCTAGAACCTCTACCATTTTAAAAATAGCCCCAAGAATTCATAGCAGAGGAGTCTCTCTCGATTTGTTGGTTGAAGACGTTTTTTGAGAAAAGTTCTTTTTGTGTTTATGGTCTTAAATAAAATAATAATATACAATATGTATATTGGTCTACATAATATATCAGTGAAGGGGCTTCAAAATACACAATGATGTCCCCAAACCTATTTCAGATCCACAAAAACTGCATCAATCTATCAAAAAATACCACAATTGTCTTTCATATTTGTGACAAGGGCTACAGAATGATTCTATTGTACAACAGCTTCAGTAGCAAATTCCATAAAGCACATTTTTTATCATATGTAATATGACATTCATGTACAGCCAGGTGACTACGGCTAGAATCCAATGCAATTGACTACTGGCTGCTGTCTCATGCACAATGTGAGCAATGTGTATCTCGCATTTAGTGAGCAGCTTAGACGGTGTTTAACTGGGGAGAAGATGGAACTTGTGTGCAAGAGAATGGAAGGAACTCGTAATATGTTACAAGAAGAAAAAAAAAGGTTTGGCTCAATGGTAAAAAATGAAGTGATGTGGAGAATGGCCAGTGACATTGGACGGGTGACTGCTGACAATGACGACTCCATGAATCTACACCCTGGACCAGGACTGTGGAGAAACAAAAGTTGCCCCTCCCCCTTCCTTGTTTCTTTCTTCTGCCCCATGAGCCTATATGTGGTTTCAGATCTATATAATTTTGCTATTAAAATAAAATAGCTATTGTTCCTTGAGGAGGCTGTAGAAAACTCAAAACAGGCCCTATATTTGCCTGAGTCTGCAGTCTGTACCTTCCCATAGAAGTCCATGGAAACATGAAATATATAATACTTATAATAAAATATATAATGCCAGTATAATCCTCATGCGGTCTGAATTTGTGGATCAGTTAGAATTTAACGCAATCATAGTTAGTGACATAATTTGGCAGCCTTTTGTTGACGGATGACATACCGATGACACACTGACCATTGATCTGTTGTTTGCAGCACAAGAAAAGAACTTGTTTATGTGTAGGTAGCCTTGTATTTACACAGTATCAGTACAGGTGTTTTGGTCTATTTTGATTTATGTGCCTTTCATCTTAGCCCTCATGAAGTAGCTATTAGAAGATGTTGAGAATGGTGGTCACCCAACAGAAAGCACACACAGTGGACAGGCTCCAAACAGTAGGATTGATCCACATATTGAAAAGTGTGAACAGCTCCCACACTGATCTAGCCACCACATAGGTGCCACCTTCATGTCATTAATGTGAAACCTGGACTGCTACCATATTCACCGCAAATCACAGTTGTGTACCCTTAAAGAGTCACTGTAAAGTTACTTGACAAAAAGTTGTTTTAGCACAGCTGGAGAGAGCCTTTGACTACAATTCCAATGATACCTGTGTCATGATTCTGGCTTCTTTCTATCCTGAGATATAGGACTAAAAGATATATGAGGCTGTAATATCCGCTCAGCTTTTCCTGAAGTGGGTGGGACTTCCCGCTTGTGACATCATGAGCATGAGCAATGATACCAATAGCACCCAGGGCATTCACATGAACGTGCACAAACAGCTCAGCCAATCAGGATACTGAATCAGTGTTATTGGTAGTACAGAGATCTAGTGCAGAGCAAGGCAAGGAAGACACAGCGCTGGAGCACATTTATATAGTAATGTACTATATCACAAAGAAAAAGATATATTAAGTGTGTGTTCACTTGTTGCATTAACGCATGTGTTTTCAAATGCATCAGAACATCTAAGAAGAGGAGATTTGTCTGATTATATTGTGATGACAAAATCCACTTGTCAACACAATCTTAAGACGTGTTAACAATGTTAACTTAGTGTTAAAATAGTGTTAACACATGTGTTTGTTAACACAATGGTAGCACATGTTGACAGGGTGTTTACATATTGAGAACATATGCAACACCCCTGCCAATGTGTAGGCAAGGGAGTAGTTTCAAATAAGGCCCTCTACCTGTTGTGATCCATCTGGTGAACTGGTGAGCTAATGCAGGGAGATTTCAGGTAATCTGCAGCTGTAGTCTCTGCCTGGACAGGCAATAGTTAAATGTGTGTATGATGTTATCCAATGAGTTGGTTGTATTGTAAGCTGGAGTGGGATTGGAGAGGTGCTACCACCTGATCAGGGGGAGTATAAAACCCCTGTGCAGTGGGAGCACAGGCCTCTTAGGCCTTAGCTCTCTTGGAGAGCACATGCTCTTAGCACATGGACATGAGTGAAGAGAGAGAAAGCAATCCCAGGATCCCATTCCAGAGCTGCAGCTTCCACAGTTTGGACACAACTCCATCCCAGCCTGCATCTACTACCAGGCTGATGTATTATTCCTGAGGACCACTCTCCACAACCACTACAGTACCAGAATCTGCTGTTTGACCGTTTAGGCCCGTTGTCTTCTACCTGTTGTTCAATAAAGAACCGTGAGTTGATTTGCACAACGTTGCCTCCGTCTGACCCTGGATACAGCTTTCTATCACCACGGGCTTCCCCATCCATTACCCAGGAACTAATCTTACAGACACTCAGTACATCAGCCTCTCCCTCCATTTTTCTTTCACACACCACCTGCTGGAGACCTGCCAGGCTGTAGGACAACCCTCCGGTCCCCATACCAAGCCCTGTGACATCAGCGTGCCCTAGGCCGCAATAGCCAGCCACTCCGGTATTCTGGGCCCTGGCTGCCTCCATGCCGCAAAAAAGGCTAGGCCCCGGTGGGGGATGTTGCACGTATAGCAAACATATCATTAATGCATACGTCTATTAACACAATGTTAACAGCTATGTAATCAGGCAAATCTCTTATCAGCTGTACTGATGCGTTTGAAAACGCATGCGACACTGCCGTGTGTAAACGCCCACTAAAACATGTCCACCTACCCTATAAAACATCTACATAGGAATAAACCGATTAACACATGGCACCATCACAGTATGTGTACATATATGTATACACACAGTGAAAATGAGAGAATTTTCGTTTTAGTGCAGAGCTAGGCAAAGGTTTTTTTACTTTACAGTTGTATTTTAATAGTTATACAAAAGACCATTGCAGCTCTCAGCGAAGTCTCCAACTAGAATTTTCCGGCCGGACAATGCCCAATGTAAAAAAAAACTGCCTGTCTAGAATATAACATGTATTCTGATAATTAAATGGCTCGTTTTGTTGGCCCTCCGTTTCTAACCTGATCTGACAGGCCTGAACTTTATTTTCGGTTTCAATAATCTAACCATTTTCTGTTTTGCATTACCTTAAAAAGCCATGAGAAATTCAGGCACATTCAGGATAACTATCTTTACTTTAATTGCATTCCTTTTATTTATAATTTACAAGCTAAGATGTCTTTATTCCTATCAAATGTCACAATTTGATTATATAGTTATATTTCTCAAGGAAAAATAATAAATGCTGTATGCGTTTAAGTATCCATTAGAGATGAGCGAACTGCTCGTTGCTCGGACGAGTATTTCGCCAGCTCGAGAAAATGGCATCTCCCGCCGTTTTGCTTTTTGGCGGACAGAAACAGAGCCAATCACAAGCCAAGAGACTCTGCACTCCACCCAGCATGACGTGGTACCCTTACACGTCGATAGCAGTGGTTGGCTGGCCAGATCAGGTGACCCTGGGATAGACTAGCCCCCGCCCGCGCTGCTCGGATCATTCTCTGTCTGGATGCCGCTAGGGAGAGAGCTGCTGCTGGTCAGGGAAAGCGTTAGGCTGTTCTATTAGAATAGTGTTAGGCAGGAGTGATTCTACAAGAACCCAACAGCCCTTCTTAGGGCTACAATAAGATTTATTTTTTTTTTACCTTTATTTCTTTTTATAGCTCAAAGTCATATTGCAAAGCAGTGTGCTTTCACTGTAGGCTAGAAAATAGCCATAGGAGAACCCCAACGGCTTACTTAGGCCTACAATAGCGTTATATTTTCCTTTCTTTTGTTTGCTTGTGGCTGGGCTTGCTGGCATTAGTAGTGCAGCTAGTACCATATTGTGAGGAATTTTCGCCACTGCCGACTGTGGTGACTCTCAAAGTTACTCAGCACCTGACAGATATCAGACATCCACGTCCACTCCTCATTGTAGACTTGAGGAAGCTGACTGACCTGACTACCAGTTCTGGTGGAAGTTGACTCTGGCAGTCTACAATCGCTCTGCCTGCTGGTAAACTCTGGATAACATGGTTAATGTTGAATTCCACCTCGTGGGCACGTCGCACAACAGTCAGTGAGCGGGCAGTTGGAGGCGGCGCTGTGCTGCACTGAGAGTGGCAGCATCTGTGCTGGACTTCCTGAAATGCGCACAGATGCGGCGCACCTGGTGAGCAAATCAGACAGATTGGGGTATGTCTTGAGGAAACGCTGAACTATGAGATTTAACACATGGGCCAGGCTTGGCACATGTGTTCAGTCTGCCGAGTTTGCAGAGCCACACCAGGTTACGGCCGTTGTCACACACAAACCATGCCTGGCTTCAGGTTCGCAGTGCCAGCCACAGATCAGTCTGCGCCGTGATGCCTGTAATAGCTCTTGGGCTTGTGCCTTTTATCGCCTAGGCTCAGCAGTTTGAGCACGCTGCTGTGTCGCATAGCGATGGCACTGCTGCTGTGCCTAGAGTCTCCGCTGATGGAGCCATGCCCACGGATGGTAATTCGGAGGAGAGGGGTGGGAGGAGGAGGAGGCATAGTAGGGCCTTTGAGACCTGGACCGAGGTAGGCCCCGCAATCCTCGCTCGTCGGCAGTATATGAGCAGCCCTAGGGTCAGACTCGGTCTCAGCCTCCACCAAGTTAACCCAATGTGCCGTCATCTATATTAGTGGCCCTCTGGCAACACTCGTCCACGTGTCCGTGGTCAGGGGACCTTGTCAGAAACGGCGTTGGTCAGGGCACGGATGATGTTCTCTGACATCTGCTTGTGCAGGGCTGGGACGGCACATCGGGAAAAGTAGTGGCGGCTGGGGACCAATACCGAGGGCGGCCGCCGACATGAGGTTTCGAAAGGCCTCGGTCTCTACCAGCCTATGGCAGCATCTCCAGGCTAAGCAACTTGGAGATGTGGACTTGAGGGCTTGGGCGTGTGGGTGGGTTGCGCATACTTCCTTTTACGCTCCAGCGTCTGGGGTATGGAGAGCTGAACGCTTGGTGGATGCTGTGGAGGATCGTGGAGGCGAAGTGGGGTTTTCGCACGGGAGGTGTTTGGGCCGTGGTCCTGGGCAGGGGGCTGACTAGCAGATGACACAGGGGAGAGGAGCAGTGGTGTGTCCGGCGGAGGTGAACGGCTTGGTGCCATTGTGTGGGGTGTTTACATTCATATGCCTGCGCATACTGGTGGTAGTTAAGCTAGTAGTGGTGGAACCCTGCTGATCCTGGTTTGCAAAGGTTAAACACACAGGTCGGGGTAAAATGGAATAGATTGAGTGCCTGTATGTGGCAGTCCCAAAAATTCTTCAAACCAGAGGAGCAGGTAGGTGGCCCTGCAGTAAAATGGAATAGATTGAGTGCCTGTATGTGGCAGTCCCAAAAATGTTTCAAACCAGAGGAGCAGGTAGGTGGCCCTCCAGTAAAATGGAATAGATTGAGTGCCTGTATGTGGCAGTCCCAAAAATTTTTTAAAACAGAGGACCGGGTAGGTGGCCCTCCAGAAAAATGGAATAGATTGAGTGCCTGTATGTGGCACTCACAAAAATTGTTTCAAACAGAGGACCGGGTAGGTGGCCCTCCAGAAAAATTAAATGCATGAAGTACTATAGCAAGAGCCAGTGGGCCCTGTCAAAAAATAGCCATTTTCCTCTGCTTTACTGTACAAAGAGGAGGAGAAGGAGGAAAATGAGGAGGAGGAGGAGTGGATCAATTATTCAGGTTGAGCTTCCTTCACCTGGTGGAGATTGGAAATTCTGAGAAATCCAGCCTTTATTCATTTTAATAAGCGTCAGCCTGTCAGCGCTGTCAGTCGACAGGCGTGTACGCTTATCGGTGATGATGCCACCAGCTGCACTGAAAACCCGCTCGGACAAGACGCTAGCGGCAGGGCAGGCAAGAACCTCCAAGGCGTACAGCGCCAGTTCGTGCCACATGTCCAGCTTTGAAACCCAGTAGTTGTAGGGAGCTGTGTGATCATTTAGGACGATGGTATGGTCAGCTACGTACTCCCTCACCATCTTTCTGTAAAGATCAGCCCTACTCTGCCGAGACTGGGGACAGGTGACAGTGTCTTGCTGGGGTGACATAAAACTGGCAAAGGCCTTGTAAAGCGTACCCCTGCCAGTGCTGGACAAGCTGCCTGCTCGCCTACTCTCCCTCGCTACTTGTCCCGCAGAAGTACGCCCTCTGCCGCTAGCGCTGTCAGAAGGGAAATACTGTTTCAGCTTGTGCACCAGGGCCTGCTGGTATTCATGCATTCTCACACTCCTTTCCTCTCCAGGGATGAGAGTGGAAAGATTTTGCTTGTACCGTGGGTCCAGGAGAGTGAATACCCAGTAATCGGAGCTGGAATAAATTCTTTGAATGCGAGGGTCACGGGATAGGCAGCCTAGCATGAAATCTGCCATATGCGCCAGAGTCCCAACGCGCAAGAATTCACTCCCCTCACTGGCCTTACTGCCCATTTCCTCCTCCTCCAACTCCTCTTCTTCTGCCCATACACGCTGAACAGTGAAGGACTGAACAATGGTCCGCTCTTCTGTCTCGCCAACATTCTCCTCCTCTTCCTCCTCATCCTCTTCCACCTCCTCTGATATGCGCTGAGAAACAGACCTAAGGATGCTTTGGCTATCAACAAGGGAATCTTCTTCCCCCGTCTCTTGTGACGAGCGCAAAGCTTCCGACTTTATGCTGACCAGAGAGTTTTTCAACAGGCCAAGCAGCGGGATGATGAGGCTGATGATGGAGGCATAGTAGGCCTTTGAGACCTGCACCGAGGTAGGCCCCGCAATCCTCGGCGTCGGCAGTATATGACCAGCCCCAGGGTCAGACTCGGTCCCAGCCTCCACCAAGTTAACCCAATGTGCCGTCAGCGATATATAGTGGCCCTGCCCGGCAGCACTCGTCCACTTGTCCGTGGTCAGGTGGACCTTGTCAGAAACGGCGTTGGTCAGGGCACGGATGATGTTCTCTGACACGTGCTTGTGCAGGGCTGGGACGGCACATCGGGAAAAGTAGTGGCGGCTGGGGACCAAATACCGAGGGGCGGCCGCCGCCATGAGGTTTCGAAAGGCCTTGGTCTCTACCAGCCTATAGGGCAGCATCTCCAGGCTAAGCAGTTTGCAGATGTGGACGCTGAGGGCTTGGGCGTGTGGGTGGGTTGCACTATACTTCCTTTTGCGCTCCAGCATCTGGGGTATGGAGAGCTGAACGCTGATGGATGCTGTGGAGGATCGTGGAGGCGAAGCTGGGGTTTTTGCACGGGAGGTGTTTGGGCCGGGGTCCTGGGCAGGGGGCTGACTAGCAGATGACACAGGGGAAGGAGCAGTGGTGTGCCCGGCCGGAGGTGAACGGGCTTGGTGCCATTGAGTGGGGTGTCCACAGAGAAAAGCAGTGGCCCGGCACCATCCAATCACAAGCAAAATTCTTCCATATAACCTGGCGTCGGTCTTGGCAGGGCGGTTTTAGCCTTCTTGCACAACTCTCAACAGTGTGGTGGTGCTCAGCCAGAGCAAAAGATAATTCATAAAGTATAAATAGAAAAACAGCGGCACTCACCGATTCGGTGCGAAGTTATCTTTATTCGAGGTGTGTACATAGGCAGAGCGGGGCCTGGCGACGGGCCGTTTCGCGCTAGTCTAGCGCATTATCAAGCCAAATGACGTCATCCCACGGCGCCGCGCATGTTATATGCGTTGGAGCCGGCGGAGGGCGTCATAGTTACAACAACACAACAACAATAAAACAATTAATGTGCATGTGAAAGTTAAAATAGGAATCGTCCGTAACAAAGTTAAAAACACTCATAGACGTGTAACGCCCATAATAGGACATGCTGCAAGGTCTGATGACAATACACCGAACAATATTTATATAACAAGTGGTGCGTACCTAGACAGGGAGGAAAAAGTTAGACCAGGATGGGATCCTTGACATGGGTAAGTAGTATACCGGTGGATTATCTAAATGTGACAGTACTTACAGAAAGACGCTAAAGTCATTCCTGTCATTGATCCCCAGGGGGCCCATGGCATCAAATTGAATGATGTATTTCCTGGGGGAGATAGAAATAAATACCTGTTAAGACAGGAGAGTAAATACATCATTCAATTTGATGCCACGGGCCCCCTGGGGATGAATGACAGGAATGACTAACATGCGCGGCGCCGTGGGATGACGTCATTTGGCTTGGTAATGCGCTAGACTAGCGCGAAACGGCCCGTCGCCAGGCCCCGCTCGGCCTATGTACACACCTCGAACAAAGATATCTTCGCACCGAATCGGTGAGTGCCGCTGTATTTCTAGTTTTACTTTATGCCATTGAGTGGGGTGTTTAGCATTCATATGCCTGTGCATACTGGTGGTGGTTAAGCTAGTAGTGGTGGAACCCCTGCTGATCCTGGTTTGGCACAGGTTGCACACCACAGTCCGTTGGTCATCCGGTGTTTCTTTAAAGAACCTCCAGACTTCTGAAAATCTAGCCCTCGCTTTTGGAGCTTGACTACGGGCAACATTTGGCGCTGATGCACCAGCTCTGGCCCTGCCTTTCCGTCTGGCCCCACCACTGCCTCTTCCAACCTGTTCTGCTATAGGACTCGCCTCCACCTCAGAAGCACTGTGTTCACCCGGCCTATCAACCCAGTTTGGGTCTGTCACCTCATCATCCTCCGATCCCTCAGTCTGCTCCCCCCTCGGACTTCCTGCCCTGACAACAACTTCACCACTGTCTGACAACCGTGTCTCCTCATCGTCCGACACCTCTTTACACACTTCTTCCACTACGTCAATAATGTCATCATCACCCACAGACTGCGACTGGTGGATAACCTGGGCATCGGAAAAGAGCTCAGCAGCAACCGGACAAGTGGTTTGTGACTGTGGGAAGGGTCCAGAAAACAGTTCCTCAGAGTACGCCGGTTCAAATGCCAAATTTTGCTGGGAGGGGACAGACTGGGGGGAAGGAGGCTGAGGTGGAGGAGCTGGAGGCGTGCTGATTTCGGTGACATGGGTGGACTGCGTGGAAGAATGACTGGTGGACAAATGGCTAGAAGCATTGTCCGCAATCCACGACATCACCTCCTCGCACTGTTCTGGCCTCAACAGTGCTCTACCACGAGTCCCAGTAACTTGAGATATGATGAACCTAGGGAGTGTAGATCTGCGGCGTTCCCCTGCTCCCTCAATAGCAGGTGGTGTCTCACCCCGCCCAGGACCACGGCCTCTGACCCCTGCAGTAGTTGGACGCCCACGTCCACGCCCTCGTCCTCTACCCCTAGCCCTCGGGTTAAACATTTTCAAAATTAAAGTGTAACCTTTAATTTTTTTTTTTTTTTAAACAAAACGATGCTATCCTATTGCTATGGCTAGTTTCTAACCTACACTGACAGCACACAACTGGATTTTGTGCTGTGCCTGATGACTTTGAGTTCTAAAAAGAAATAAACGTAAAAAAAAATAAATCAGCAGACTCTGCCTAATTCAAATCAAACCCCTAATAAATTGTCCCACTTCGGTGTTTGAGGTGGATATGTGTGTCACTAAGAGCTAAACACAACGGTCGCAAGTCCCCCTGCAAATTCCTCACAATATGGTACTAGCTGCATTACTAATGGCAGCAAGTCCAGCCACAAGCAAACCAAAAAAAACGGAAAATATAACGCTATTGTAGGCCTAAATAAGCCGTTGGGGTTCTCCTATGGTTATTTTGTAGCCTACACTGAAAGGACACTACTTTGCCAGATGACTTTGAGTTCTAAAAAGAAATAAACGTAAAAAAAAAAAAATTAGCAGACTCTGCTTAATTCTAATCAAACCCCTAATAAATTGTCCCACTTCGGTGTATGAGGTGGATATGTGTGTCACTAAGAGCTAAACACAAGTCTCCCTGCAAATTCCTCACAATATGGTACTAGCTGCACTACTAATGCCAGCAAGCCCAGCCACAGGCAAACCAAAAAAAGGTCAAATAAAACGTTATTGTAGCCCTAAGAAGGGCTGTTGGGTTCTTGTAGAATCACTCCTGCCTAACAGTAAGCTAATAGAACACCCTAACGCTTTCCCTGACCAGCAGCAGCTCTCTCCCTAGCGGCATCCAGACAGAGAATGATCCGAGCAGCGCGGGCAGCGGCTAGTCTATCCCAGGGTCACCTGATCTGGCCAGCCAACCACTGCTATCGACGTGTAAGGGTACCACGTCATGCTGGGTGGAGTGCAGAGTCTCCTGGCTTGTGATTGGCTCTGTTTCTGGCCGCCAAAAATCACAACGGCGGGAGATGCCATTTTCTCGAGCGGGCGAAATACTCGTCCGAGCAACGAGCAGTTTGGAGTACGCTAATGCTCGAACGAGCATCAAGCTCGGACGAGTATGTCCGCTCATCTCTACTAATATCCTTTTAGTGGCAGTCCAGATTCTCTTTAAAGTCTTACCCAGCAGATATTCCTGAAAGATTTCTCCTTCTAAAAGGGAGCCCTCCAAAAGCTCAAAAATACTTTCTGTTTTGCCCTGTGTCATCGTCACCAATTTAACCATCAGTGGATTTTCCCTCCATTCACCCAATGGCTTATAAAGAAAATCCATCTTTATCCTAATTCTCTTTCTGCCCCAAATCAAACCATTCAAAATTGCTTCGATCATTTTAAAAAAGGAGTCTTCGATCCAGAGTGGCGATGCTGACAAATAATATAGTACCTGCGGCAGGATAACCATTTTAATAATCCCTATCTTGTCTGCTTTAGAGAGTGGGAGCTTGTTCCAAACTCCAGCTCTGTTCCTCAGAGTTCCAATTAATGGCACCAGATTCAAGTTATAAAAATCTTCCAAGTTACTTGAGACTTCCACTCCCAGATAGTGAAAACTCTTGACACATGGTAATGTAGTGTTGTCTGTCACCCAACTGTCTACCAATGAGTCTAAGGCCAGCAGGGCGGACTTCCGCTAATTTATCTGCAATCCTGAAAATTTGCCAAATTCTTCAGTGACCCTGGGGATTGATTCCGGGGAGTCTTGTAAAAAAAGCGCTAGATCATCAGCATATAGACAGATCTTATCGTCTGGACCCCCGCAGCCCCCTCCCAGTATACTTTCTTCCCCTCTAATTTTCAAAGCTAAGGGTTCTATATATATTGCAAAGAGCAGTAAGGATTACCAGTACGGATTCTTGCTGTGGGCACCCTGTACATGCACTTGACTAGCCCGATAAACCGGTCTCCCAGTCCAAAACTCCTCATAACCTCCCACAGGAAGCTCCACTCCACCCTGTCAAACGCCTTTACGGCGTCCTAAGACAGGATGGAGCGGAGCCCGCCCTCTCCCAGATCGATAGCCGAGAATAATCTCTGGATACAGTCTCTGGTGCTTCTACCGGGTATAAACCCATTTTGATCTCTATGAATTATGTATTTAATAACCCGTTGTAGCCTGATTGCAAGGACTTTAGAGAAGATCTTGATATCTGTATTTAACAACGAAATGGGGCGGTATGAACCCACTTCAGTTGGATCTTTTTTTTCTTTGGGATCAGTACTATCCCAGCTTCGGCCATCGATCTGGTAACTCCTACAGCTTCTACCACTTCCTCCAACACCTCCAACAATCTAGGGAGACGAGTCTCCCCATATTCTTTGTAAAAGCCAAACGGAAGCCCATCTGGGCCTGGTGAAGAGTCCCTACCGAAAGAGTCCAGAGCCGTCTTGATTTCTTGTAAGGTAATGGGGTCATTTAACATTTGCTTTTGGGCTTCCGGAACTTTGGGAAACTGTATTCCCCTCAGGTATTCTCTCGTCTTGCTAGCGCCCAGTGTTTCCTCTGATCTGTACAAGTCAGCGTAAAAGTTTCTAATTGTCTGCACTATCTCATCCTGATTGTTGGTCACTATGCCGTCCTCCCTCCTGATAGCTGTGATGATGTACTTACCACCGGAGTCCTATATTATCCCTGCTAGATATTTACCCGGTTTCCCACTTTCTAAAAAATGAGTCTGGGACCGAAAAAAGGCTCTGTGTTGGGCTTTTTGGCTCATGAAATCTTTGATATCCTGCGTACATTTAAGAGTCCTGGCTCTAGACTCTTCTGAGGGGGACTCAATATACCTCCGTTCCGCATTACGCAACTCTTGCCGTAAACTACTTTCCTGTTGATTATATTGGATCTTTGCCCGCTTAATTTCCCTCCTATATAAAGCTCCTAAATGAAGCTTTAAGGCGTCCCAAATCCTTTTGACATCATCATCTTTTCATGTGTTGACAATACTTTCTTGGATAAATTAATAATCTGCATATCCGAGTTCTGCGGGGGACAGGTGGTATGAGGGAGCCTCAAGTCTTTTGCGGGTCTTTTTTGCCCCTTAGCAGATACTCCATAATTTGTGGGTCCTGTGATAAAAAACCTTCTCTAATCTCTTATTACCCCTGCGTCCTCTGCTTCCTCTTGATCCTCCACCCCGGGATGTTTTAGGACTTTTGGTTTGGTATCTATTTTTTTCTTTTTCCTTAGGGTCACGGCCTTGTGATCCCTCAGAATCTGTGAGGTCGTATTCCGAAGATGATTGACCTGCTTCTATCCCTCCCTGGGATGATCCCAAAAAGTCCAAGATTTTGCCCTCTTTAAAATCAAGGGTATCCCTACGGAATTGAAAGTGTTTTTATTCCTTGATATGCGCTATAAATTTCTCAAACGCCTGCTGTAATGTCAATTCTTTTTTGCCAAAGTCAGTATAACTGGAGAATTTCTTAATATTCTCTATTCCATCATTCAGGAGTTTAGTATTTTCCGTTAAGAGGCTTTTCTCCGCATCCAGTAGTAGTCCCATCAACCTAAGGGGTGCTTCTATGGATTCTTTTTCCCACTTTCCCATAAATGTGGGAGATCTAATCCTGACTGCTAGAAGTTTCGGGTCACACAGGACCCTTTTACAAATAATGGATGTAAAAAGTACAAATATAAATACCATTAAGTATCCTAGATACGGCTAGCCAAATAGCATTTCTCACGTGTGGCTTGGTACCCTGGGGTTGCCCTCATTTCCCGATTCTATTGATGGCAAGATCTGGCCAAGGATGTTCTGGACTTTGTTGGTTCCTGTGCTTTCTGTGCCCGAAATAAGCCTTCACGTCTCTGGGTTTCGTTTTTCCAAAATGTCCCATTTTGTTCCTCTACCTTTTCTGCCATCTGCTCCACGTCTTGCCAGCCAGTTCTTCCATCACATCTTCCGACTCCATGGACTTCCCCAGCACATCGTCTCTGACCAGGAGATTTATTTTGTCTCTAAATTCTGGCGATCCCTTGGCAACCAACTTCAAGGGAAATTGGACCTTTCTTCCACCTATCATCCCCAGTCTAATGGGCAGGTGGAAAGAGTTAACCAGACACTGGGCTGCTATCTACACAATTTTGTTTCTGCCCATCAGGACGATCGGACCACTCTTTTTCCATGGGCAGAGTCCTTGGACTCACCATCCACAGGCTACGCTCCATTTTTTAATCAATTATGGACTGCATCCACGCCCTCCTCTTCCTCTGCCTGTATCATCAAATGCTCTTGCTGTTAAGGAATTGGTACAGGACCTTTAGTCCATTTGGGAGCAGCCTCGCTTTTCCTTGTTACAGGCTTCCTTATTTCTTGGGTCACTTCGAGGTGCTGAGTTGCACCAATCCCGTGGCCTACAAGCTGTGCCTTCCTCCACCATGCGCATCCCGAACTCCTTCCATGTCTCGCTGCTCAAGCCTATCATCCTGAACTGCTTCTCCCTGCAAGTACCCCTCCTGCTCCCGAGGCAGACTCCACAAAGATATTTGTGGCAAGAGAGATCCTATATATGAAGATGGTGAGAGGTAAGAGTTTCTTCTTGGTTGACTGAAAGGGGTTTGGGCCAGAGGAATGATCTTGGGAGCTCGAGCACAATATCTTGGACCAAGGTATTCACGGAGATTTAACCCAAGAAGAGGGGGTGGCTGAAGGGGGAGGTACTGACACGGGTGCTCCTGCGACCCATGTCTCGGGTCACAGGCTCACCGTTCTCCTGTGAGGTGTGGGGCCTCACAGTTCTAATTTACATGTCCTGCTCCTTTTTCCGGTTCGGCGTTTCTCCGGTTCAGCATGTGCCCTCGGAGACGGGGGCACACGCGTGAAGGCTTTAGAAAATTTAAAGGGCCAGCATGTCATTGATTGTCGCTGTCCGTACCCAGAATCCTTTATATACCAACTGCTTCCTACACACCCCGTCGGATCTTTGTGCCCCACAGTCTTAGAAAAAGCATGTTCCTCATGACCTTTGTGAATAGTGTGATTTCCTGTTGTGACACTGGACCTTTTCCCGTTTATGCTCCTCCACTGCCAGCCCTGACCTTCTGCTCTGCCTCTGACCCTGAACCTTTGCCGCCTGTCTTGACCTCCTGCCTGTCCCCGACCACGAACCTGCCTTCCGTTTCTGTACCTCGCCTTGGCAGCCACCACGGACAAAGTCGCGCCTGTGGAATGACCTGGTGGTAGCGTTCCGCTTTGCCGCGGGCTCTGGTGAAAACCAGGTGCCATTTAGACTCTGGTCCCAGGTGTCGACTTACGTCATTGTCTGCAGTGGTCCAGTGGGTCCACTACCCCTGGAGCCTGACACCTTGTAAGACATCCAATCCCCGAAATTATTGGGCGTCCTGTTTTTTTTCCATCTTTATGAATTTTCGGCAAATGATAAAAGAAGTCTAATCGTGGCTGGTCCATTAGAAGAAAATTCTTTTCTGTTTTGTTTAGTATCTTTTTTTTTCATGTGCTTCTTTCAATTGTGTTGTTGTGTTTCGGTTTTCCATACATGTGTTGGATCTTTAATTAATGTATTATAAAGTTAGAATGTTCTGTGCTTCTTGTATAACCTTATCCTTATGTTGGATGACAATCCCCCCCCCCCCCAACACTTTTATCTGCAGCGTGAATTATTATATTGTTGTCCTCCTGAAGATTTTTTAGGGCTATTATTTCTTCTTTTGATAAATTATTTTTTGGATTTTTTATAAACCTAAATACATGAGCTGCCAGAGAATAAAATGTATCTACATAACGTCCTCCATGATTACCTGAATTAAATGTGGATTTTTTTCTCTACTGCTTGGAGAAAATAGGTGTTCGATGTTTCTGCAGTAGCGGCTCTGGGGTTTTTAAGTGCACAATAATGTTTTCTGGATTGATTTCTCACATAATTATTTAAATTTAAATAATTAGTGTTAGTGTTTGTCTTGTCTGGTTTGTTTCATTAGATGTTATATTGTGTGTTGCGATTATTAGAAGATTTTTTTGAGTTAACAAATGTTCTACCCGGATACATATTTTTACCGGATGTAGTACGAGTGTTATTAGGTGGTGGCCATGTTGTCCAACTGTGTAAAAGTCTTTTCTTGTGTTTTATAGTCGGTATTACATTTTTCCTTGGTGTTGTTACTTTTTTTGGAAGATTGGTCAGCTAATTTATTAGACTTTTTGTTTATTAGTTTGTGTTCTAGCTTTTCCAAACTTCTCTGTATATTTACAATCTGCTATTCAGGGAGATTTATGTATGTCGTTTTTCACCTATTTCAACTATTTGTGATGTTAATTCGTCAACTAGAGTGATTCTTTTGTTCATAGAAGGTTGGATATCCTTCTGGATATAAAAGCTCCGAAGTCTCCAACCAGACGGATGAAACGAGGTGATAGGGTTTGTATAGTACAGCAAACATCCCAGAAAAGTTTGCGCACAACTTAAGCTGAAGGTTGCGGTTGTTTAGCAAGCGTAGTAAACCAAACGCACAAACACACGGCAAACAGTTACTTAGTAACCGCACACACATGGATAAAATTCCGTTCACACACAATTCGCCTCCTGAGTGGTTGCAGCAGTTTCATATTTATTGGAAGACTTTCCTCTATATTTACCCTTTGTCCTTTTATTTATCCCCTTTTTTCTTCGTGATGTCACTTCCGTTGAGTGTCATATGTGACGTCAGTAGATAGTGTGTGTGTAAATGTTTTGTATGTGAAAAGAATGTATTATAACGGCTTCTGTCCGGAGGCGAAACGCGCTGTGAACCGACCAATAAACAATAAACTTTTAAAGAAATGAAGTTGTTATCCTGTTAGACGCAGCACCATTATGTATGGGAATATTATCTTGTGTGTCCCCATTCTCCTGCGGCTCCATCATTTTGTGTGAATGGACTCGTGTCTCGTGGCCAGCAGAGTTTTCATCCACTACTGTCAAAGGACCTCGTCATTATCCGATACGGCTACAATCTAACTGGATAAGGAGAGAGTCACTTCTATTAACTATCTATCATTTGTTGTAACAATACACTTGAGTTAATTTGCACTTTTTTTCCCATGACCGGTCCGTCCTTTATGATTGCGGACCATTTCCAGGCAACCATACTTGATTCCAGTTGAGCCAGGACCCTGTGCACCCCTAGTTTGAGCCAAAACCTTGTGCACCCCCAGCCTGAGCCGGAACCCTGTGTTCCCTGATCCTATCCAGAACTCTATGCACCCTAAACTTTCCAGAACCTTGTATTCCTGGGCATAACAACAGAGCTATCAGCCATAACAGCTGTTACTGGGCCTGCACCCCTGACCTGCCACACTAAAGAATGGAGGATGTGCATTGTTATATACATGTTCTGTGTATAACAATGCACATCTTCCACAGCAGCTCATGAGAAATGTCACAGTAAAAAGGAGGGGGCAGCAGGACTAGCAGGACCTCTCAACTTCCTGCTGTCTTCTTCCCCATGAGGTCAGCTACTGGGCTACATGAAATCATATCAAACACCTCCCTGGGATAAGAAAACTGCCTGATGTGTGTATATACATGTCTGTAAAAGTGTAAAGATGTATGTACTGTATGTGTGTATGATGCATGTGTATATGATGTATGAATGTGTATATACTGTTTGTGTATATGCTGTATATGATGTACATGTGCGTATATCTGCTAAATGAGTGGATGTTTATACTGTATGAGTGTGTATGTGTTGTAAGTTCATATATGCTGTATGTGTATACCTATCCTATGCATCGGCAGGGGTGTTGCATATGTGAATATTTTGTACTTTCAGTTATTGTATGTGAAATTAGCATTCAAGTAAAGATTCATTCGAAAAATCTTTCCCGTTGTGGTCATTAAAAAAACTTTCACTACTTTTTAAATTTTTTTTTATTATAGACAGGAAGAGTCCTGCTGTCCGCCCAGCCAGAGCCTGGCCTATGGCTCCTTACATCTGATCCAACTTCCATAGACATCTAGAAAATGGGCTGTAAATTAACCTTCATACTAAGCGTCTTCTAATTATCCTGATTCCTCAGGACAAACATTTACAATGTATCCTGATTATATTTTGTAGATCAGTTATGGAGCCACCATTGATGCCCTGAATAACAAGAATCTCTACCCAACATTTTACCGAACCATACAAGTCTCTGAGCTCAGATATTTCATATTAACTGGTATTATCAAGTCATTCAGATGGACTTGGGTTGGGATTATATATTCAGATGATGACATTGGTAATGATGAGGTTCAGCGCTTGACACAATATCTGACCAGGAATGAGATTTGTGTGGCCTACAAGATAAAGATGCTGGCTATAACCTCATTTGGTCGGACTGACCTTCACATAGAACATATGAAGATTATCCAGCAGTCATCAGCACAAGTTATAATCCTCTGTGGTATGATTTCTGCAGGTGCTTATGGTCACTTTCACAAAATTCAAAGTGTCCTTTGGGATAAGACTATGTTCTTTGGTGCTATATCTGATATAGCGCCACTTCTCACCTACTCAGAGACCCACACAATGATATTTAATGGGAGTCTGGTTCTGGTGCCTTCTATCCGTTCTGTACCAGACATGAGTAGCTTCTATGAAAGTTTCCAGGTCATAAACCACCCAGAAGATACGTTACTGGCTCATTTATGGTTGAACAGTATTAGATGTTTGTCAAGAGATCCTCAAATTAATGCAATCTATCAAAGGCTTTATGAAGCACCTCTTCGTCGCTGCACTGGGAGAGAAATGCTCACACAATTTGTCAGCTTTGTAAACAATATATTCACTGACCGAGTGTATACGGCTGTGCATGTACTGGCTGGGGCGCTACACGATCTACACATGTCTGCAGCCGGACGGTCTACTGACAAGAGACATCTTCTCCACAGATATGGACATCTGGTAATTACATGGCATTTATGTTACATAGGATTTATTGTGGCTACAACACTGATCTTCCCCTCATAACATTCATCTATTTTACAAAATATGTCAATGAAAGAGCTTTTACATGGAGCTGCCATTCCTTTTAATTATAAAAATATTTTAAAGAAGAACAGAAACTGGTCAAGAAAGTAAATCATGGGTGAAAATCACAAGGTTGTCCTTAAGGATGTGCATGGTGAAGATGTGAGAATATGCAGAAGGTTCAGATGGGTAAGATGTAATGCCTTGCAGGTGGTGAGTATGTACAAGCAGTGCAGGTGGTGAGGATGTGCAGGTAAGGAGGATGTGCAAGCAGTTTAGGTAGTGAGAATGTGCAGGCGGTGCAGGTGATGCAGGTGGTGAGGATGTGAAAGCAGTGTAGGTGGTGTAGGTCAGAAGGATAGGAGGATGTGCAGGTCAGGAGGATGTGAGGATGTGCAGGTGGTGAGGATGTGAGGGCAGTGTAGGTGGTGCAGGTGGTGGGGATGTGCAAGCAGTGTAGGTGGTGCAGGTGGTGAGGATGTGCAGGCGGTGCAGGTGATGCAGGTGGTGAGGATGTGCAGGCGGTGCAGGTGATGCAGGTGGTGAGGATGTGCAAGCAGTGTAGGTGGTGCAGGAGTAGAGATGAACGAACGAACTGGTCCGAGCTTGATGCTCGTTCAAGCATTAGCGTACTCGAAACTGCTCGTTGCTCGGACGAGTATTTCGCCAGCTCGAGAAAATGGCATCTCCCGCCGTTGTGATTTTTGGCGGCCAGAAACAGAGCCAATCACAAGCCAGGAGCCTCTGCACTCCACCCAGCATGACGTGGTACCCTTACACGTCGATAGCAGTGGTTGGCTGGCCTGATCAGGTGACCCAGGAATAGACTAGCCCCTGCTCGTGCTGCTCGCATCATTCTTTGTCTGCATGCCGTTAGGGAGAGAGCTGCTGCTGCAGGGATAGCGTTAGGCTGTTATATTAGCTTACTGTTTGGCAGGAGTGAGTCTACAAGAACCCAACAGCCCTTCTTAGGGCTACAATAACGTTATATATATATATTTTTTTTTATTTGCTTATGGCTGGGTTTGCTGGCACTAGTAGTGCAGCTTCTACCATATTGTGAGTAATTTGCAGGGAGACTTGCGACCGTTGTGTTTAGCTCTTAGTGACACACATATCCATCTCAAACACGAAAGTGGGACAATTTATTAGGGGTTTGATTTGAATTAGACACATTCTGCTAATTTTTTTTTTTTTTTTACGTTTATTTTTTTTTATAACTCAAAGTCATCAGGCACAGCACAAAATCCAGTTGTGTGCTGTCCGTGTAGGTTAGAAACTAGCCATAGCAATAGGATAGCATCGTTTTGTTTAAAAAAATAAATAAAAAAAAAATAAACACAAAAAAAAAATTAATTTGGAAAATGTTTAACCCGAGGGCTAGGGGTAGAGGACGAGGGCATGGACGTGGGCGTCCAACTACTGCAGGGGTCAGAGGCCGTGTTCCTGGGCGGGGTGAGACACCACCTGCTGATGAGGGAGCAGGGGAACGCCGCAGAGCTACACTCCCTAGGTTCATCATGTCTCAAGTTATTGGGACTCGTGCTAGAGCACTGTTGAGGCCAGAACAGTGCGAAGAGGTGATGTCGTGGATTGCGGACAATGCTTCTAGCCATTTGTCCACCAGTCAGTCTTCCACGCAGTCCACCCATGTCACCAAAATCAGCACTCCTCCAGCTCCTCCACCTCAGCCTCCTTCCCCCCAGTCTGCCCCCTCCCAGCAAAATTTGGCATTTGAACCGGCATACTCTGAGGAACTGTTTTCTGGACCCTTCCCACAGTCACAAACCACTTGTCCGGTTGCTGTTGAGCAATTTTCCGATGACCAGGTTTTCCACCGGTCGCAGTCTGTGGGTGATGATGACATTATTGACGTAGTGGAAGAAGTGTGTAAAGAGGTGTCGGACAATGAGGAGACACGGTTGTCAGACAGTGGTGAAGTTGTTGTCAGGGCAAGAAGTCCGAGGGGGGAGCAGACTGAGGGATCGGAGGATGATGAGGTGACAGACCCAAGCTGGGTTGATAGGCCGGGTGAACACAGTGCTCCTGAGACGGAGGTGAGTCCTATAGCAGAACAGGTTGGAAGAGGCAGTGGTGGGGCCAGACGGAGAGGCAGGGCCAGAGCTGGTGCATCAGCACCAAAAGTTGCCCGTAGTCAAGCTCCCGTGGCGAGGGCTAGATTTTCAGAAGTCTGGAGGTTCTTTAAAGAAACATCGGATGACCGACGGACTGTGGTGTGCAACCTGTGCCAAACCAGGATCAGCAGGGGTTCCACCACTACTAGCTTAACTACCACCAGTATGCGCAGGCATATGAATGCTAAGCACCCCACTCAATGGCACCAAGCCCGTTCACCTCCAGCCGGGCACACCACTGCTCCTTCCCCTGTGTCATCTGCTAGTCAGCCCCCTGCCCAGGACCCCGCCCAAACACCTCCCGTGCAAAACCCCCATATTCGCCTCCACGATCCTCCACAGCATCCACCAGCGTTCAGCTCTCCATACCCCAGATGCTGGAGCGCAAAAGGAAGTATAGTGCAACCCACCCACACGCCCAAGCCCTCAACGTCCACATCTCCAAACTGCTTAGCCTTGAGATGCTGCCCTATAGGCTGGTAGAGACCGAGGCCTTTCGAAACCTCATGGCGGCTGCCGCCCCTCGGTATTCGGTCCCCAGCCGCCACTATTTTTCCCGATGTGCCGTCCCAGCCCTGCACAAGCACGTGTCAGAGAACATCATCCGTGCCCTGACCAACGCCGTTTCTGACAAGGTCCACCTGACCACGGACACGTGGACGAGTGCTGCTGGGCAGGGCCACTATATATTGCTGACGGCACATTGGGTTAACTTGGTGGAGGCTGGGACCGAGTCTGACCCTGGGGCTTGTCATATTCTGCCGACGATGAGGATTGCGGGGCCTACCTCGGTCCAGGTCTCAAAGGCCTACTATGCATCCTCCTCCTCCCATCCCTCCTCCACCTCCTCCTCCGAATTACCATCCGTGGGCATGGCGCCATCAGACGGTAGCTCTAGGCACAGCAGCAGTGCCATCGCTAAGCGACAGCAGGCGGTGCTCAAACTGCTGAGCCTAGGCGATAAAAGGCACACCGCCCAAGAGCTATTAAGGGGCATAACGGAGCAGACTGATCTGTGGCTGGCACCGCTGAACCTGAAGCCAGGCATGGTTGTGTGTGACAACGGCCGTAACCTGGTGGCAGCTCTGCAACTCGGCAGACTGACACATGTGCCATGCCTGGCCCATGTGTTAAATCTCATAGTTCAGCGTTTCCTCAAGACATACCCCAATCTGTCTGATTTGCTCACAAAGGTGCGCCACATCTGTGCGCATTTCAGGAAGTCCAGCACAGATGCTGCCACTCTCAGGGCAGTGCAGCGCCGCCTCAAACTGCCCGCTCACCGACTGTTGTGCGACATGCCCACGAGGTGGAATTCAACATTAATCATGTTATCCAGAGTTTGCCAGCAGCGCAGAGCGATTGCAGACTGCCAGATGTCAACTTCCACCAGAAATGGTAGTCAGGTCAGTCAGCTTCCTCAAGTCTACAATGAGGAGTGGACGTGGATGTCTGATATCTGTCAGGTGCTGAGTAACTTTGAGGAGTCAACACAGATGGTCAGTGGCGATGCCGCCATCATCAGCCTCACCATCCCGCTGCTTGGCCTGTTGAAAAACTCTCTGGTCAGCATAAAGTCGGAAGCTTTGCGCTCGTCACAAGAGACGGGGGAAAAAGATTCCCTTGTTGATAGCAAAAACACCCTTAGGTCTGTTTCTCAGCGCATATCGGAGGAGGTGGAGGAGGATGAGGAGGAAGAGGAGGAGAATGTTGGCGAGACAGAAGAGGGGACCATTGTTCAGTCCTTCACTGTTCAGCGTGTATGGGCAGAAGAAGAGGAGTTGGAGGAGTTGGAGGAGGAGGAAATGGGCAGTCAGGCCAGTGAGGGGAGTGAAGTCTTGCGCGTTGGGACTTTGGCGCATATGGCAGATTTCATGCTAGGCTGCCTATCCCGTGACCCTCGCGTTCAAAGAATTTATTCCAGCACCGATTACTGGGTATTCACTCTCCTGGACCCACGATACAAGGAAAATCTTTCCACTCTCATCCCTGGAGAGGAAAGGAGTGTGAGAATGCATGAATACCAGCAGGCCCTGGTGCACAAGCTGAAACAGTATTTCCCTTCTGACAGTGCTAGCGGCAGAGGGCGTACTTCTGCGGGACAAGTAGCGAGGGAGAGTAGGCGAGCAGGCAGCTTGTCCAGCACTAGCAGGGGTACGCTTTACAAGGCCTTTGCCAGTTTTATGTCACCCCAGCAAGACACTGTCACCTGTCCCCAGTCTTGGCAGAGTAGTGCTGATCTTTACAGAAAATGGTGAGGGAGTACGTAGCTGACCATACCATCGTCCTAAATGATCACACAGCTCCCTACAACTACTGGGTTTCAAAGCTGGACATGTGGCACAAACTGGCGCTGTACGCCTTGGAGGTTTTTGCGTGCCCTGCCGCTAGCGTGTTGTCCGAGCGGGTTTTCAGTGCAGCTGGTGGCATCATCACTGATAAGCGTACACGCCTGTCGACTGACAGCGCTGACAGGCTGACGCTTATCAAGATGAATAAAGCCTGGATTTCTCCGGATTTTCATTCTCCACCAGGTGAAAGAAGCTCAACCTGAATAATGTATGCACTCCTCCTCCTCATTGTCCTCCTTCTCCTCCTCTTTGTACACAAAAGCAGAGCTATTTTTTGCCAGGGCCAACTGGCTCTAGCTATAGTACTCTATGTATTTAATTTTTCTGGAGGGCCACCTACCCGGTCCTCTGTTTTAAACAATTTTTTGGGAGTGCCACATACAGGCACTCAATCTATTAAATTTTTCTGGAGGACCAGCTACCTACTCCTCTGATTTGAAAACTTTTTTGGACTGCCACATACAGGCACTCAATTTATTAAATTTTTCTGGAGGACCACCTAACTGCTCCTCTGGTTTGAAAACTTTTTTGGACTGCCACATACAGGCACTATCCAAATTAAATTGTCTCCATAGCAGCCTCCACATGTCGTCTTTTTAGCTGCCTCCACACGTTGTCTACATTGCTACCTCCACACGTCATCGCCATAGCTGCCTCCAAAAGTCGTCCATATAGCTGCCTCCATACATGGTCTCCTTATCAAACAAACTGTGTCAGGCAGAATTTTGGGTTGTTTTCATGGCTTCCACATCAAACTTGTTAACTTTGTCGCTACCCTGCTGTGTAATCCACAAAATATACTGGCAAACTTTTATCATTTACCAATATTATTTCAGCGCTTCTTGCGCATCTGTTTACATTCCCCTCACCCGCCATATCCCAAACTTATAAGAACGCTACTACACTTGATCTTATACAAAAGGTTCTCAGAAGTGCTGTTTGGGGAGTAGCCGAGAGACAGTGGCTTGGATTGGCGAAAGCTTGCCTGGCAGCGGAGCGCCAGCTCCATCCCAAGATCCAACAAACATAGTTTTAACTGCAGCACCTTTAATCTACTACTAGTTCACTGCCTCCATACATCGTGCCCTTATCAAACGAGCTGTGTCAGGCAGGATTTTCAGGTGTTTCACCAGATACATAGTGGAACTCGGCCCATCTGTCGCCGCCATGCTGGAGACCTGAAGTTGCAATCATAGCAGCGCAATATGGATGCCTCATACTGTCGCTCTTAATCATGGAACCATTTTTGCACAAACAATTAAAAATAGAACCATTATGCTATTCCATTATTCCTAGGTGAAATATTCAAACGACCGGGCCTGCTTTGAAAATTATAATTTTTTCAAAGTAAACGCCCATTTTGGGTGGGGAGGAGCCAAGAGACAGGGGCTTGGACAGGAGAAAGCTCGCCTGGCAGTGGACCGCCAGCTCCATCCCAAGATTAGGCAGCCTCAGAGGCATCCATGCATGCTGCCCCTGCTGTTTCCTGTCCATTTCCGTGGTGTTTCCATCCTTTTCTGAGGTTCCCAGGTGTTTGGCCAAGCTTCCCTGTGCAGAGCCTTGGTCCCCTTGAAAAATGCTCGAGCCTCCCATTGACTTCAATGGTGCTCGTTATTCGAGACGAGCACTCGAGCATCGGGAAAAGTTCGTCTCGAATAACGAGTATCCGAGCATTTTAGTGCTCGCTCATCTCTAGTGCTGAGTAACTTTGAGGAGTCAACACAGATGGTCAGTGGTGATGCTGCCATCATCAGCCTCACCATCCCGCTGCTTGGCCTGTTGAAAAACTCTCTGGTCAGCATGAAGTCGGAAGCTTTGCGCTCGTCACAAGAGACGGGGGAAGAAGATTCCCTTGTTGATAGCCAAAAAAGCCTCAGGTCTGTTTCTCAGCGCATATCAGAGGAGGTGGAGGAGGATGAGTAGGAAGAGGAGGAGAATGTTGGCGAGACAGAAGAGGGGACCATTGTTCAGTCCTTCACTGTTCAGCGTGTATGGGCAGAAGAAGAGGAGTTGGAGGAGGAGGAAATGGAGAGTCAGGCCAGTGAGGGGAGTGAATTCTTGCGCGTTGGTACTCTGGCGCATATGGCAGATTTCATGCTAAGCTGCCTATCCCGTGACCCTTGCGTTCAAAGAATTTAGTCCAGCACCCATTACTGGGTATTCACTCTCCTGGACCCACGGTACAAGCAAAATCTTTCCACTCTCATCCCTGGAGAGGAAAGGAGTGTGAAAATGCATGAATACCAGAAGGCCCTGGTTCACAAGCTGAAACAGTATTTCCCTTCTGACAGCGCTAGCGGCAGAGGGCGTACTTCTGCGGGACAAGTAGCGAGGGAGAGTAGGCGAGCAGGCAGCTTGTCCAGCACTGGCAGGGGTACGCTTTACAAGGCCTTTGCCAGTTTTATGTCACCCCAGCAAGACATTGTCACCTGCCCCCAGTCTCGGCAGAGTAGGGCTGAGCTTTACAGAAAGATGGTGAGGGAGTACATAGCTGACCATACCATCGTCCTAAATGATTACACAGCTCCCTACAACTACTGGGTTTCAAAGCTGGACGTGTGGCACAAACTGGCACTGTACGCCTTGGAGGTTCTTGCGTGCCCTGCCGCTAGCGTGTTGTCCGAGCGTGGGACGGTGACCAGTGTCTTGCTGGGTGACATAAAAACTAGGCAAGGCCTTGTAAAGCGTACCCCTGCCAGTGCTGGGAAAAGCTGCCTGCTCGCCTACTCTCCTCGCTACTTGTCCCTGCAGAGTACGCCCTCTCCACTAGCGCTGTCAGAAGGGAAATACTGTTTCAGCTTTGTGCACCATGGCCTCTGGTATTCATGCATTCTCACACTCTCCTTTCCTCTCCAGGGATGAGAGTGGAAAGATTTTGCTTGTACCGTGGGTCCAGAGAGTGATACCCAGTAATCGTGCTGGAATAAATTCTTTGAACGCGAGGGTCACGGATAGAAGCCTAGCATGAATCTGCCATATGTGCCAGAGTCCCAACGCGCAAGAATTCACCCCCTCACTGGCACTGCCCTTTCCTCCTCCTCCAACTCCTCCAACTCCTCTTCTTCTGCCCATACACGCTGAACAGTGAAGGACTGAACAATGGTCCCCCTCTTTTGTCTCGCCAACATTCTCCTCTCTTTCCTCCTCATCCCCTCCACCTCCTCCGATATGGCGCTGAGAAACAGACCTAAGGGTGCTTTGGCTATCACAAGGGAATCTTCTTCCCCCTCTCTTGGTGACGAGCGCAAAGCTTTTCCACTTATGCGACCAGAGAGTTTTCAACGGAGCCAAGCCGGATGGTGAGGCTGATGATGGCGGCAGAATCCCACTGACCATCTGTGTTGACTCCTCAAAGTTACTCACTCGCACTGACATATACAGACATCACGTCCACTCCTCATTGTAGACTTGAGGAAGCTGACTGACCTGACACCAGTTCTGGTGGAAGTTGACATCTGGGTCAGTCTAAATCGCTCTGCCTCTGTGGTAAACTGGATAACATGGTTAGTGTTGAATTCCACCTCGTGGGCACGTCGCACAAAAAAGTGAGCAGGGCAGTTGGAGGCGGCGCTGTCTGCCGATGAGTGGCAGCATCTGTGCTGGACTTCCTGAAATGCGCACAGATGCGGCCACCTTCTGAGCAATCAGACAGATTGGGGTATGTTCTTGAGGAAACGCTGAACTATGAGATTTAACACATGGGCCAGGCTTGGCACATGTGTCAGTCTGCCGAGATTGCAGAGCCCACCAGGTACGGCCGTTGTCACCACAACATCCCTGGCTTCAGGTTCAGCAGTGCCACACAGATCAGTGCTGCGCCGTGTGCCCTGTAATAGCTCTTGGGCGGTGTGCCTTTTTATCGCCTAGGCTCAGCAGTTTGGCACCCTGCTGCTGCAGCATAGCGATGGCACTGCTGCTGTGCCTAGAGCTACCGACTGATGGGACCATGCCCACGGATGGTAATTCGGAGGAGGAGGGGTGAGGGAGGATAGGAGGCATAGTAGGCCTTTGAGACCTGGACCGAGGTAGGCCCCGCAATCCCTCGGCGCGGAGTATATGACAGCCCAGGTCAGACTCGGTCCAGCCTCCCACCAAGTTAACCCAATGTGCCGTCACCATTATATATGTGGCCCTGCCGCAGCACATCGTCCACGTTCCGTGGTCAGGGGACCTTGTCAGAAACGGCGTTGTCAGGCACGGATGAGTTCTCTGACACGTGCTTGTCAGGGCTGGGAGGCACATCGGGAAAAGAGTGGCGGCTGGGGACCGAAGTACGGAGGGGCGGGGCGCCGACATGAGGTTTCGAAGGCCTCGTCTCTACCAGCCTATAGGGCATCATCTCCAGGCTAAGCATTGGAGATGTGGACGTTGAGGGCTTGGGCGTGTGGGTGGGTTGCCGCTATACTTCCTTTTCGCGTCAGCCAGCGTCTGGGGTATGGAGAGCTGAACGCTGGTGATGCTGTGAGGGGATCGTGGAGCAAGATGGGGTTTTCGCACGGAGGTGTTTGGCCGTGGTCCTAGGGCAGGGGCTGACTACGATATGACACAGGGGAAGGAGCAGTGGTGTGGCCCCGGCGAGGTGAAACGGGCTTGGTGCCCTTGTGTGGTTGTTTAGCATTTCTATTGCCTGCGCATACTGGTGGGTAGTTAGCAGTATTGGTGAACCCCGCTTATCCTGGTTTGGGGCAATAGGGAGGAGACAGAACAAAGGACACACCGAAGCGATGATATGGAAGAGACAAACGAAAAAGAAGCGAAAAAGGAGGCATGAGAGGACGAGAGAGGTTGGGAAGGGAGGGGGGGCAAAAAGAAACGGAAGATAGGAGCGTGCGGGGAAGTAAGAGGTCGGGACTTTGAGCGTTTCATTTTCGTTGCCAAAATCTGGTGCTTATCGCCTGGTCAACCTCTCCTGTCGATTCTCTCTCTCCCTCTCTCTTCTACTGTCTACTCGTTCTCTCTCTTCCCTTCATCGCTGTTCTTTCTCCACCCTTCTTATTACATCCCCCCTCTCAAAAAAGAAAAAAAAACTACAAGGATCTTGTGACGTAAACATTAAGCCACTTGTTACACCGCCCCCGTCGGGGTCGGTCATCCGGTTTTCTTTGAAAGAACTCCGACTTCTGAAAATCTCGCCCCGCCACGGGATCTTGACTACGTGGGCAAATTTCGGCTATGCACCAGCTCTATGGGCCCTCCTCTCCATCTGTCCCCACCCCTGCTCTGCCCCAAACCACTTGCCTCTTCCAACCTTTCTGCTAGAGGACTCCCTTCCGTCTCAGAAGCATGTGTTCACCCCGGCCTATCAACCCAGCTGGGTCTGTCACCTCGATCATCCTCCCGATCCTCAGAGCTTCTTCCCCCCCCCGGCTTCCTGCCCTGACAAACCAAACTTCATCCCCCTGTCTGACACCCGTGTCTCCTCATCGTCCGCACCATCTTTAACACTTCTTCCACTAACGCATAATGTCACTCATCACCCCAGACCTGCGACCGGTGGAAAACCTGGGCATCGGAAATACCTCGGCAGCAACCGGACAGTGTTTGTGACTGTGGGAAGGGTCCAGAAGACAGTTCCTCAGATTGATGCCGGTTTCAAATGGCCAATTTTGCTGGTGAGGGGCAGACTGGTGGGAAGAGGCGAGGTGGAGGAGCTGAGGAGTTAGCTGAATTTTTGGTGACAGGGTGGACTGTCGTGGACCTCAGGGAGTGTAGCTCTGCCCGGCGTTCCCCTGCTCCCTCATCATCTGGTGGTGTCGCACCCCTCCCAGACCACGCCTTGACCCCGTGCGTAGATGGACGCCCACGGCCCTCGTCACTCACCCCCCATACCCTCGGGTTAAACATTTTCCAATATAAGTGTAAACTTTTGTTTTTTTCTTTTATTTTTATTTATTTTTTTAAACAACACACAATGCTATCCTATTGCTAAGGCTTAGTTTCCTACCTACACTGACGCGCACAACTGGATTTGTGCTGTGGCCTGATACTTTGAGTTATAAAAAAATAAACGTAAAAATAATAATCATCAGACTTTGCCTAATTCAAATCAACCCCTAATAATTGTCCCACTTCAGTGTTTGAGTGGATATGTGTGTCCCTAAGAGCTAAACACAACGGTCGCAATCCCCCCAGCAAATTCCTCACAATATGGTACTAGACTGCACTACACTACTGCCGCAACCCAGCCACACAAACAAAAAAAGGAAACTAATGCTTAATTGTATGCACTAATAAGCCGTTTTGGGTTTCTCCTATGGCTATTTCTAGCCTACACTGAACGCACCTCTGCTTTGCCTGTGACTTTGATTATAAAAAGAAATAACGTAAAAAAAAAAATCAGCGACTCTGCCTAATTTCAAAATCAAACCCCTAATACAAATTGTCCCACTTCGTGTGTTGAGCTGGGATATGTGTGTCACTACGAGCTAAACCAACGGTCAAGTTCTCCTGCAAATTACTCAACAATATGGTACTAGCGCACTACTAATGGCCTGCAAGCCCAGCCAAAAGCAAACCAAAGTAGTAAAATAACGTTATTGTAGCCGCCCTAAGAAGGGTTTGTTGGGTTCATTTGTAGACTCTCCTTCCTAACACCATTCTAATAGAACACCGATGCTTTCCTTGACAGCATGCAGCTCTCTCCCTAGCATCATCCAGACAGAGAATGATCCGAGCACCGTGCAGGGGCTATTTTTCTATTCAGGGTCAACTGAATCAGGCCAGCAACCACTGTCTATCGACGTGTAAGGGTACCACTCGTCATGCTGGTGTGAGGCAGATTCTCCTGGCTGTGATTGGCTCTTTTCTGGCCCTCCAAAATCACAATTGGCGGGAGATGCCATTTTTCTCGAGCTCGGGCGAGTATTCTTGCCGGCAAGCGAGGCAGTTTCGAGTACGCCTAATGCTTTAACGACATCAAGCTCGGGACGATATGTCCTGCATCTCTAAGCAGGCCCCTGTTGGGTGTGGCCCCCCATTATGATGGACTTCACATAAGGGATCAAATCTCTACCCTACCTTTCCCTACTCCAGGGGGCTGTTTGATTATGTTTCATGGGGGGTTGATTTCTCAGAGAGATACCATCATTATTGCCAATTTAGTACTTTAAGTTAGGTGTCTGTGCGCTGTGTCTACGATACCCATGATATTTGGTGGACTTTATGAGGGGGACCACACAAACTGCAATAGGGTGTACAAAGCAAAATCACAATTCCCAGTATAACCCCCACTTAAAAGGAAACCCTTTCCCAATCCACCACACACAAGTGGAAGGTATAGTGTCCACTTCTGTGTTTCTCTTGAGTTCCCTGGACAGTCCTCCAATTTTTTCAAGGGATCCACAGACGGTGATGTCATCTGGAGATGTACATGCAACAAGCCCACATCTTACAGACTCCTCCCTTCTCAGCAGGGTCATTGTCCAAAGCGATGCGGTTCTGAAAGCATCTCCGATATAATTCACAACTCATGTTGATTTACAATAAAAAACGTTACCCCACAATCACATTTGCTCATAGCTATCTGGGAATAATGGACCAGCTACCCTGACCATTTCTGATGTGTGCCTTAAACTCATCTGGGATCCCCCTTAGTGCTCCCACTGTATATATATTATAAAAGTGTTCTGTCTCGGTCTTCTTCTCTCACAGACCTCAAATTCATTTTGGATTCCCTCACCTTTTTTCTTTATGTGTCTGATTCGATCTTCTCCTTGGGGATCTCGAGGAAGGAATGCGCACATTTTATCACAGCACACTCACCTTCCCCCGCTCTAGGGCTTGACCTGCTCTCCTATACCCATAATCCTTACACATCAACACTCCTTATACCAGGGTTACCTGGCTGCTGTATGTCAAAGAAGTCATTGTCTTGTTGCACTAACCTAGGTAAAGTTTCTTACCTGGGGCATCCTGGTACAGCCCTCTAGATAGATAGTCATGGTTTGGTGTGTCCCTGACCTACAGTCCTGTCAGAAGGACCAGCTAGAAAGAAAATAAGTAAGTTGCAAATAGAAGTGTGTAGCATGCTGGCTTCCCTCTCTACACAGACCTGGCACTGGTCACGCAGGACTCAGACAAGTACCATCGTAGTGGGCTCGAGACCGCTCTCTCTGGTGTGGTCTACCACCATGTAGTCTCCATGCCTTCAGGTTAATTGCATCCTGAGGTCTCTGTCCTGGGTCTGAAAGAACAGAAACCTTTTGCAGCCTGTTTTCAAAGACCTGTCTCAACTGTGTGGTCAAGTTCACCTGTGTTTTCCTGCCGTAGGTGAGAAGTAGGGGTCAGTCTGGGTGGCACAGCCAAAAAGTTCTCTTCAAAGAGGGCATCCCGTCTTTCGTTTTGAGAGTGGTCCGAACTGAATAAGGGAAGCAAGAGGCACTCGGCATGGTTTCTCCTGTTCCGTTCCATGGCTCTAAACGTAAGAGGTGCCGTTTTGGTCTCTCAACCCCACTCATAGCTTGGGAAGGGTAAGGGGTGTGAAGGGGGCCTATTCTCCACACCCATGTTGGACAAGGTTTCACGTCTTTTCCTGTCAGTGAAGTGGGTCGGTGCGACCGGACTCTGGTCCTCTGGAAAGTCCAACCTGCAGGAAAATCTCACTCACACTTCTTGCAGCTCTGGCAGTACTTTTCAGAGAAAGCTTCTGGCCACACTGGAAAGAGATCAACTCACACAAGCACTATCTCCTACGTACCACTTTTTGGTAGCTGGGATAAATCCATCTGCATCCCCCCCTCTCGGAAGGGATTACGCAGCTGGGTGTCAGCTTCCACTGGCTCCTTTACCCTTCCCGCTGTGTAGGCACAGACTTAAAGAGGCTTCATCATAGTATAGTGACAGGGGTAGTAATGCCTGGGGCAAACCTTGCTGTTTATGAGCCTAGCATGGCCCATTTTGAGTGTGTGTGTGTCCTGTGGCTACTATTGACTTACTGTTTGAGATGCCAGGGCTCCTGGCAGGCACCCCCTCTCTCCAACACATCCAGGTCCCATCGCATCTGGGCTTAGCTTTCCTCCACACTTGCCCTTCACTTCTGATACTCCCGGGCCACCAGGACTGGAACACCTGTGTATAAACTTTTTAGCTCAGAACTCACTGCTTGTGGGTTCCTGACAGTTGCCTTCGCAACCCTACCTGTCAGCCACAGATTGCCCGTTTGCTTTGGAGTTAAAACCATTGTGTGTGCTTTTAACTTTTAATGATCCCCACCCTTGTGGAAGTAAGAGAAATCCATGAGGCTCTTTAATCCAGCCATGCCATCTTAAGGGGTTCTGCAGAGGTGAAGCATGTCTAGCCGTCCATAATGGGTTTTCTATAGTCGTGTTTAGACCCAGAACTATACTCTTGAGTATAGATGTTTTTGCCCCTTTTACCTTCCACGCAGCTATAGCGCTTCCCATGAATTCCCGTCCTCCACCTGACAGTGTGAGGGAGTTGGTTCTGCTTTTACTACCCAATGTGGCTGCCACTGACTCACTTATATCCAGTGTAGAACTGTCCTTTCTTCTCCTGCAGACCTGGAGCCATCTACGAGAAAAACTCAACTCTGGTTAAAAACCTTCTTCTCTCTCCTTCCTCCCCCCCCCCTTCTGAATCTGAAAGAACGGGTGAACGAACGGCAGGATTAAGGACTGTGCAACCTTTTCACGTTGTATGGGGCATCAGGAGTGCAAACGGAGTCTGACTGTTCTGGCCTTTGCTCAGTGATTGGCTGTACTTTTGGTGAGGACACTTGTGTAAGGACCTATGGATCTAGATACTTAGTGCAAAAGAACATAAAAGGTTTGGTTCAGTGGTGTGCCTCGGCCGGGCAGACATGATTTGCTGTCGATGCATCAATTGCTTCCTGACTAAGGCAAATGGGGAAAAGAGGCAAGACATTTATCAGGGGAGGGGACAATCAGGCTTGTGGAGGCAAAAGCAGACCCCCTAAAAATCTCCCCAGGAGGCCTCTGCAGTAAGCTGGGCCTTTCCTAGAAAACATATGAAGAGGCTTTAGGGCCTCAGGCAGGGGCATATTTGGATCTGGACTGGTCACTTTTCCCTTTTTTCTTTTTTTCGCTTTCTGTTTCTTTTTCCGCTTTCTTCTTTTTCTGTTCTGTTCTTTTTTCTTTCTTTTTACGCTAATTCTTTCTTCTTTTTGTTTCTCCCCTTTCTTGCTTTGATTCTTTCATTTTCTTTGGGCTTTTCTTTCTTTTTCTCTTGTCTTTCCCTTTTTTCTTTTCCTTTTCATCTTTTCCCTTTTTTTCCTTTTTTCCCCTGTCAGTAGCTGCATTTGCTGAGAACCAGTGGGCCTAGGAAAACCTCCACAGCCTTCTCCACTCCTGTAGTAACTGGAGTTGTGTGTCTCTCTTCTCTGGAAAAAAAAAACCTTTGCAAAAAAATTTTGCAAAAAACCAACCCTTTCTGTAACTAAACATATAAGGTCAATAAATGCATTCTGGGAAACCTGCAAAATGAAGACGGGCACAAACGTAGGTCAATCCACATAACTTTAAAAGGAGAACATCGAGTAGGGGCTAGTTTGCCAGTCCTACTCCCTGCATGCCATGGAGTCAGAAAAAGGATTGGCCAGCTCACCTCCTCTAATTGCCTTCTGTGTCAGATCCAGGCACGGGCCCACCCTTCTGCGGGGGTTGTATGGTAGTCCAAAATATTTCACTTCCATCCGGATACTTGCACATCAAATTGTTATTTGGTACATCATAACCTCCCATGAAACAGCTTATCAATGCTTTCAGCGGTACAACCGCCCTTACCATGAAAATAAGTGTGCAATACAAAAGGTCAGACATTTAAACCCTTACCATGGATTGTCTTGCTGGGATCTTTACTCCTGTGGGAAATACTGCATCATGTATACTGGAATACTGGACTGGAAGGGAAAATGGTCTGTCAATCTTCATGTAGGGGACAGAGAGGAGAACCTTTTCCAAATCAATACATTGAATATATGGTCACTCCGGGAGCTGCTTCCATTTGGGCTAGGACCAGACCAGGCTTCATTACACTCATTGCAGCTTGGAGGTCATGGGAACATCTACATGTATGCGCTGTGTCTTTCCTGGGGTCTTTTTCTTTTTTCTTGACTGACTGGGACTAGCAGGGGATCTTTACAATGGAAGGTAGACGAACTCTGTTGGGGAGATGTACTTGCTGATGGTCCTCATCTGTTACCACACCTTAGTCCCTGTCCTGTTGGTGCGGTCTCAGTTTCCCTAGAATTTGGCCAGTCACTTCAGTCACTCTTTGGCAAATCTCCATCCTCCCCGCAAGTTTAAGAACGCCCACCCTTGGTCGCGCTCCACACAGGGCCCGGAACTTTCTCTCTGTCTCACTACTTTGCCGTGTCTGTGAAACTGGTTTCCGTTTCCTCCTGGCTTTCAGGTCCTCTGTATGTCAAGTCTGGCAGAGATGTCCTCTAGTCCTATAACAATTTGGGTACAACCCATTACAAACAGTGTACACTACACTGTCAGGTCATCCCCCATGTTTCTAAAAGCTGTCAACACTTCGCTGGGCACTCCCCAATGACGTTTATTCTCCGCTTTAATCCTCATCCTACACAACTGGACTCCCTCACCTGATCGCCAGCCCTTCACTCTATACTATCTATAAATTCTGGCTAGTGCTGCAATGTCTCAACAGAAGTCTGGTACCTTCTGTTGGTTTTAGTCACAAAGGAACAAAAAGTCAGTCATAACTCTTCATACAGTTGGAGTCTAGTTCTTGCTTATTCTGTTTGTGGGTGACAACGGGACATCATCACATTACAGGGCATAAACTGCATGTATCACAGAGCAATCCTTCAAATCTTCTTAGATTGTCAAAAAGAACTCTAAATCAATCGATTTTGGGTTGCCCCCTCCCTATTGTAACACTGGCACTAGCCCTCTCTTAGATAAGAGACACAGCACACAACACAAGGTCAGGTTCTGACCAAAACATCGACACAAGATAACCAGCTCAGGCAAGCCCAGCGGCCATCTTCCCCCACGTCGGCCCCCCCATTACTCATTAAAATCCAGAAAGCAGGTACCATAGCATTGCACACTTTTTATAGTTCGATCAAATAATTTTACTGGACGCAATAATAAACCAAAACCAACACATCCCACTAAAAGATCTTTGAATAAGTCTGAAATTTAGGTAAATCACCGGCAAATCTTGGCTTTTATTCCCTACACTATTAAGAATCTGAGGGTACACAACTGCACTGCTAACCACCAAAAAAAAACAGGTGTAAACACATAGTAGAGTCATAGGCAATTGCCTTTAGGGACTTGAAGGATTGATTCAGATGGCCGCCGCTGAAAAATAACGTGTCCTACATGCCGCTGCTAAGGCATGGTAGGGCGGTCATCTTCCCACACACCAGGTGTAGTCTTGCATTCTAGACCTCCTTTCCCCCAGAAAATATAATAAATTATATTTTCCTCAAATTCCCAACTTCCAAACTTTGAAATGTCCTTTATCGCCAGGGGGTGTCCTCTTTCGTCAATTGGTATTTTCTGAAGGAGTCTGTCAACTCCTGTCTCGGTCATCTGGTCAAAACCGATGCTATAAGTGTCTGTTTGTGCATTGCTCAAGTTTCCCCCTCTAATCTACATTCATCAGATCATTGACACATCCCAAACCTTCAAAACTTCACTAGCTTACTTGTTCTTTTCACCACAATGCTAACCAGCCCTTTGCTCCATTATACAACTTGCACTTTTCGCACAGTCCTACTTAACTCAACAACCTTCGGTCTATGCTCTTTCCCTTCCCTGCACGACCTATCGCTAGCACACCAGTGTTCCCTCCCGGGAGACATCCTTTATGTTCTGAACCGCAGCATCACCAGTTAAGAGACTTAGCTCACTGCGTGTCGGTTAGAGGGTTTATCAGAAGTCCCCCCTTAACGATCTTCCTTTTCTCCTAATTAACTGTTAAATTCAATAACCCGTTCTTTACCTGTTCTCCTATTCTGGCGGCTATGTCTATGTCCAGACAACCCCGTCCATTCTCCTATTCTGGGGTCCTAGGTCTGATTTGCAACATCCTCCTTTTTTTCTCCTAATTCTAACAGCCCCTATGTCTGATCTTCCTGCAGCTTTGCTGTACTCCTCGCATTATCCGTCTGAACTTTTAATGTCCTCCCCCCCTCCCTTTCGTTCTGTTCAGCAAAGCGCTTACAACACAGCAGCCCAAGGCTCTTGTTTCCAACTTTCACAACAAAGTGTCTTAACAATTTCAGACCCTATCACAGGACAGCCAGGTTGGCGATACATATATACTATTACCCTCCAATCCCAACTTTCCACATTATCACCATTCCCCGATTCACAATGGAAGTATCCAGTTACATAGTAATCTGAGACTTACCGTGATATGGGTTGATCAGTCCGGAGTCGGGAAGAGGGACCCTAAGACGGCAAAACGGTGGCTGGAACGAGGGTTGTCCGCTAGTCCTGCTGACAGGGATCTGTCACAGTGCCTCCAACTGATAGGGTAGGATTTAAGATATCCTCTTTTAGCTTGGCGTGCCTGTTTTCTAATCAATAAGCATCTTATAAGAAAATGACTCACCTACGGCTGACTCAACTCTCACTTATGCCTTGCCTGCCGCCGGCCCCGCCCGTTGCCTTGCCCACCGCCTCCTTTTGCCCGGGGCAAATCAAACCCCTGCCACAAGCTTTATTTGGTTTTTCACAAATCCTATTATTGAGTGGCACAGTAGGTGCAGGATCCCACAAAATCCTGAACATCCTTTGACCAGTCAGGCCACCATGTAAGAAGCGGAAATTCGGGCCACAGAGCTTTGCCGCCCAGGGTGCCCAGCCAGATGCGAAGAAATGTCCCCAGACAGAATTTTCTTCAGAGTGCAGATTTGACATATGTCCTTTGCTGGGAGGAGCGCCATAGATCAAGCGGAACGGCAACAACCCGTTGTTCAGAGGGATAATAGTTGAGGGAGGGGACCGGCTCCTTCTCCAAGAATCAGAGTGCATGGGAAAGAAGCATCTGCCTTATAGTTGAAGGAGAACAGAAATGACCAACAGGCCTTGCCCGGATTAAGGCGCTGGTCTGTCTGGAGATACAAAGTAGTTCTTATGGTCCATTTAACACAAACTTGATGTGAGCCTCCTTCCAGTAGTTTCAACCTTCCTCTAGAGCAGTGGTTCTTCCACCTGTGGGCGGGGAACCCCAGCGGGGGTCGACGAACAAACCGGGGGTCGCCTAAAGCATCGGAGCCGAATTTTTAACTGGGTTTTTCCTCAGTTTCATGGTTTGGGTCACCAACACCAGCATGAGGAACTGTATTGCTGGGGGTCACATCATTAGAAAGGTAGAACCACTGCTTCTAAGAGCAGTTTGATGTCTAGCAGTTCTCTATCTGCCATAAGACTCTCCGCTGGGTAAAAAAAAGGCATGTGAGAGTACAGCTTTGGGACCTACTTGATGAGCACCGCCCCTTCAACCTATTGAAATGTGCGTCAACTGTAAATGAAAGGGGCTTCTCAGTGTCAGGCTGGAGAAAACTGGAGCCGAAAGCAAAGGCAGACTTCAACCTAGAGAGGCTTGTTTCTCCGCTGAAGGCAAGGCACGGAGATACCCTTCTTTGGTGAAGAGGGGACACGATGGGGGACACCAGAGGGGAATAATGTTGGATAAACTAACTGCCGATAATAGTACGCAAAACCCAGGAACTCTTTATGGCTCGTAGACCCGTCTGGGCATGGCCACTGTATAACTGGTAGACAGTTTAAGGCAGGATACAAATCTGAGACCTCTGTCTAGATTATATAGTCCGAGGAAGGACGGGCTCCTTTGGTGACACTAGCATTTATCCACCTTTATTGGTAGATACGACGGGCGCCTAAGGCGACAAGAACTTACCGACGTGGGGAATGTGGGTCTCAGGACTTGGAGAACACCAAGATGTCGTCAAGGTATAACCACAACACCCTGAGACACAGATCTTTGGAAGACCGCTGGAGTATTTTCTAGTCTACATGGCATCCGAGATACTGGAAATGTCTATCATTAGTGTTAAAACTAAACTCTGGTCTTCCACTCATCACCCTGCAAATTCAGATGATATTTAAAGCCCCACAAATCCAACGTGGGGAGCACCGTGAACCGCGCAGATGGTCAAAGAGCTATGTGAATTACAGCAGGGGGTGCAGTTCTTAATCGTCACTTTAATTAACGCCTGCAATAATACTTGCAAAGATGGAGGGAGCCATCCTTCTTGGTTACGAACAATAGCCTGTGCCCCAAAAGCCCCAAAGGAGAATGAGGATTTGCATATGACGCCTCTCTGCAGGTTCTCCTTAGTATACCCTGACTAGCGTGAGTCTCTGGAACAAAAGAGGAGAAATATGACCTCTGGGAGGAGATGCCACCTGGCAAGGTATCCGCAGGACAATCATGGACGGTTGGTGGCAAAGTTCTGTTTGGTTTGTTGTGGCAGCCATAGAAGACAGTCTTTTTTTCCTTATGGATAAGAGGCTCCTATTTAGCAGAGATACAGGCCCCATTGCCGGTACCCGGGTCGGACATGGCTTTTGTCCCCTGCTGACATATGACTAGAGGCTCTCTAAAGGAACCACCGGAATGTGATGCTGGGAGATCAGAGCAGCATCCACAAGTTTCCCCGCAGAGCCAAAGTCCAGAAAGCTGAAACCTTAATTGGTGAGGCAGACCTAGTCTGATGAGGCCCACAGGAATAGTCAAGAAGACGTTAAAGAAGCTGTTTTGGATCCTGGTGAAGCTTCTCCCAAAACCTTATGTGGCTGGCGTTTCACACGACGCTGGGACGGACTGTACAAGCCCCATGAGGTGCTTAGACTGGAACAGTAACAGGGCACAGATTCTCCTGACATCCATCTGGTATTTTCTGGGAAGCCTGGTTCTGTCCACCACCGTACCCGTGCTCCTCTGATCATACTTACGGGCGGAATTGGAGCGGTTTTTTGGAGGCAGTAACTAAGTGAGGTAGATGTCGAAGGATGGACTTGGGGACTGGTGACAACTCCTCATCAGCACATAAACCACATTTCGATCTGAGTAGCTCGGGTGATAGACCACTGAGAGTAGACGGCAGGTCTCGACAGCCAGTGTGCCCTTCATTGGGCAAAGATACTCTTTTCTTAAGGTCGCTTAAAAGCCGCTCATTTCCGGTGAGTTTGCAAAGCCAGGTGTGGAACTGACTGCATACTTTCACGACCAAGTCCCCTTGTGCAGGTTCAGCATCACAGTCTCAGCTGCGGATATAAGGGGTCTCATGTGGTTCTTCATACTCCCGAATTCCATCAGGAAAGCTGTGTGCATAGCCAGAATCGATCACCTCTTGTCCCAGAGGGGGTAGCACAGGCACGGGCCTTCCCAGAGAGGAGTTGACAATGAATGCACCTTGGATCCCCTCAAAGCCTCTGCACAGCTTGGGGTCCCATAAAAAGTGTGAGCTAGATAGGTCTTATTCCGAGGTTCCTTGGCAAGGAAACAAGCTTGGGGTAGCAGGAGAAGTGGCAGGACGTAGTCGGCCTGAGTGGTTTGCAGGAATCCTGACGCGAGTGACAAGCAACTGTTTTAGCATGGTGTTGACCCTTGTCCTAGCTGGTCTCCCTGCGAGGCAATCTGCATGGTACTGCTGGACCACATGGTGTTAAGATCAGCCAGTGTCGGAAGTGCTACTTTGGTGGGTGGGGTACCCATGGCGATCTTGGTGTCAGGGCTAGGGTCAGTGAACCCCCTGGACCACGCGGATGATACACTAGAGCCTACCACCTGGACCTCCTGGAATCTAAAGTGGCACCTGGTTCTTCACCCATAGCCCGCCAGCAACAGCAGATGGTCTTGCTTGTGCATGGTGCCACCAGATTGTGTCCACAGGGCGACCACACGCGGTGGAATGCCCATTCCGAGGTACATGAACGTAAGGCAATCTCGTGTCAGTAGCAGGGCAGAAGTTTCAAGGCAGGAGGCAGAGATGTCGAATCAGTTCAGGTCCTGCAGGAGCAGGGAAGTAGCTTTCTCAAGGCATTAGCACAAGTTCCATCGATGGGAGCGCCCGTTTAAGTAGAAAACCCTGAAGCGTCCAGCGCTGGCCCTTTTAACTAATCTTTGAGAGCCAAGTGAGCTCCTATGGAGCGGGGACGCACACGCTGACGTGCCCGGAAATGAAGCAGGAGAGCGTGGAGCGTTGAGAGGTAAGTGATGCCGGAAGAGGGCACCGCACAGAGCGGTGGCACGGTTTGCCTGTGCTTTGAGATGTGGATAAACAAGGGACACACATGACAATCTGTAGAAAATGTAGTGTTTTTTTAAAGAATTTGTTTTGGGTTCACTGCGGGTTCACTAACAGAACTGTAGTCCCTAGGTGTTTGTTGGCCTACATCTCCTAGAGTCTTTTAAGAATAGAAAAAAATAGAATTCGTCAGCCCTCATTTTTTCTATAACAACAAACTTATGGCCACACAAAACCTTGTGATACACGTTGAGAGTAATATCAATATTATTTGAAAGCTTCTCAGACAAGATGATACCAGTTGCTCACTAAAAAATGTCCAAGGACTAAGAGTCTTTATTAAAAGTATTTTCATTTTTTACACGACGTCTTAGTTTCCACAGATAAATTGTTCACATATATTACCTTCATGTATGCACTTTATTATTCCAAATCATTTTTATTGATTTTCCATTTGCGCACCATATAAAGTCACATACACGATAACAGGAAGGAATTAGTATGTACAAATACACAACAAAGGTAATGCAGGACCATACAGTTATGGTGGACATTAAGACATATCCTAGTTCCGTAGCGGAAGTCCACTCTGTGATATTTGTGTTACTTATGTACAAAGAGATTTTGTGACATCAAGCCGGATGGGATTAACAGAAACAGTAGAATCATTAACGTAACCATTATCATTAACTGAAGCCATGGTGTCAATATTTCTGCAATAAATTGTCATCACCTATGTTTTGGACTAAAGGGTAACAAGATTATCCACCAGTGGATCATCTATCATATGCATTCGCATGAAGGTGTAAAACTCCATTTCTAGACCTCTGCAAAGACCCACCTCTCAACGAACGCACGTGGAACTGAGTAGCTACATCCTGTGAGTGGGTAAACACCTCCTTCCTAAAAACTTATTGCTCCAGTGTTAACTTCTCCTGACAAAAATCGAAACAAATTAGATTACTTTACTTTGTAGGTGTCGTAAGTATTTTGGCTTCATTTATCTGTAAATAATCGAGAAGAAGTCATAAAATTATTTGAACCCTTTAATTCTAGATTTTCTTCTACAGATGAATCATCTTGTTCTTTCAGATATAAATGATACAAGGACATTCAGCTGCATCTGCTGGGAGTACTGCAGTCATGGATTTAAGTCTATATCAATCACCAAGTAAAGTCATATTTCCTCGAACTGTCTATAGGAGGTGCAACAACTGTGCTCCACATAACACATCTGACACTATGTCATTTGGTGCTGCGCTGTGTTACTTCCCCTCACCTTCCCCATTCACTGTGTATTGTAATAGTGGCACAATGTATGATCATCCCTGGATCTCACGGCAGTCATGTATGTCATTACATATCTGTTTAGTGCTGATTGCTCTCCATGTCTGAGATTCCACATTCAGTTTTGCAATCTACAGATTAGAGAAACCATTTGGGTTTGGAACATTATACCAGGACGGATACCTTATCATCGGGATTGTTGACTGAATGTACCACAGGCAGATATTAAAATTTTGGATTAAATCTTTTAAGACGATACAAATTTCAACGTAATCATTGACTCATTCTGACAAATAGTGTCCACCTCTAACATCGCTTTATATAATATTAGTGTGAAAATATGCCGTTTGAGACATTTTTTATCATAGTGTCCCTGCCTGCTATAGTTTCTATTAGTATATGCCTTAGCAACTCTCTTAGTAAGCTTCAAGTGTTTCTTCTCAATAAATTAGAATATAGGCAGTCCACGATAAGTACAAATAGGTTCTGGAGTTTGTTCTTAAGTCAAATATGTATGTAATCGGCAACTGGTATATTTTATAATTGTGAACTCTAGTAAAAAAAATGTCCTTTTGACATGGAATTTTAAAATATTGGGCCGGATTGTACCACCTGTAGTTGTGTGCACCCGCTACAACCACTTGATGAGTAATCTCCTGCCTCTTATTAAATCACTTTTACTCTAGGTGCAATTTAGGCACAATTTTAGGTTTAGTACAAGTTAGATTGGTGCAGTTACATGTGATCCTCCTACAAGCCTCTTGCTCTCCTCCGCACCCTAAGCCATGGAATGACCCACCCTCACAGCAGCACCCCATGTGGGTGAACCCCGCACTCAGTATCCTCTCCCAGCGTGGCTTATCTCCTGGATGGGATCCCCCAGTGCTGAGCTCCTGCTGCAACCCCTTGTAATTCTTGCCAGTATCTCCTCAGATACCAGTGTGGTCATCCTGCTAATTAGAGGAAACCATTCTCTGTACTGTCTGCAGCTCCCACACCTTCTCTTCTCTCCGGCTACATGGGACACTTCTCTGTAATGGTCTGCAAAATCCTACAAACTTCCTTCTGTCTGTCCTGCTCTTAGCTGCTGCTTTTGCAGATTGATTGTAATAGAAAGTCATGAACGTAACAGAGGCTTCAGGTCATTGTCCTGTATTGTCCTGCTGAGCTCTGCTCAGGGATAAGCTGCGTCTGCTTCCTTGGGTGCTTCTTCCGTTTAGGCCACCTTAGGCCTGGAGTTTTTGTGCGTCGCTAACTGAACAATGTTGCTAATGACAATGAAGAGTTGTCTTGTAAGAGTCCGGCGTCCATAAGTTGGGACACCTGTGCCAGCCAAATTAATTTTTTTAATTACATTATTGGGGTACATGTATCAAACTTTTTGGCTTACCTTTTTTCTTAAATTTTTGTACTTTCCATGAGTCTTGTGTTCATTATGACTTGGTCATTCATTGCTAGTTTTTCTGCAGTTTTCCCTGAGTTATCACCTTCATCCAGATGTGAAAGTGTGACTTTTTCTATTCCCTGACCAGGCTTGAAATGCTGGGGGACTTTTGCGACTTTTGGATAGATTCTCGACGTTTATTTTAAAATTGCAAATTAACTACGTAGAAACGCCACATTCTCAAAGAACAAACATTAGGATACAATCGACCAGCAGGAAAGCCAATAAAGTCTCAAAAAACGTCAGAACAAAACTGACTTATGATACAACGTGCCCCATTGATTCCAAAAAGTTAAACTATTGTTATATAAAGTATTAATAAGAATAGGGGTTGGCGGTGGCGCTGTAACAGATAACTGATCATCCGCACCCGGACTCGTGGGCGTTCAGTTTCGATAGAGAGGAAGGGTTGGGGAGGCGCTCAACCCTTCCCTTTCTTCACCTGGTCGTGTACTTCCTCATTGGGTTAAAGAGGACCTGTCACCACCCCCGAAACTTTCCAAACTGAACTACTGTGGCATGTAGGGGCGCTAGTATCATTATTCTGGTCACTTGATTTTTCGTTCTAGCCCCCTCCGTTCCTTCCCGAGATATTATGTATGCCCCCCCGTATCTAACGATTCCCGAGGTCTGTATCGTCAGAAAGTAGGGCTGCAGCACGGTGGGGGTTTGGTGAGTATGCTAAAATATTCTGACACCATCCATCACAGCGTCGGATGTTGTTAGGACAGAGACTCAGCTAAGGGTGAGCCCCCCCCCCCCACGCGCTGAAACAAAAGCGTGATCTTGCGAGATCTCGCGAGATCACAACCGTGTTCCGTGTGCTTGCCAGGGACAAGCGGTGCGCGCACTCGGCACTGCATACACATTATGCGGGATCGCGCGCGCTGCTAGCTTGCCCTCATCACCCTTGCTGAGTCTCTTAGCTGACACCATCCGACGCTGATTGGATTGTGTCAGAATATTTGCATACGCACACCCCCCCAACCCGTGCTGCAGCCCTCCTTTCTGACGATACAGACCTCGGAACGGAAGGGGGCTTGAACGAAAATTTCAAGTGCCCACATCATTGATACTATACGCCTACATGCCGGTATGTTCAGTTTGGGAAGTCTGGGGAGATTACAGGTCCTCTTAAGCGCAATGAAGCAATACAATGCTTTGCATGGCCTAGAATACAACCCTGCCAACAAAAGAGATAATATTTATTCTATTTATGGTGTCATTTACAACAGTGGGTCAGTTTTTTACCAGAGTTGAATTTTACTCCAGCCGGGGCTTGTCAAGAATCACATGGTAAGCGCAGGAATGTTTAGAGAAGCGAAGGAGAGATATACATGTTCGCGCAATAATCCGAGGTACGTAGTCTGTATCTATAGGATTGTGTTTTTTGTGTTTTCTAACTACTGATTACTTTTATTACATTTTATTGTTTCAGAAAAACCTATCAGAGGGGATTATAAATTCTCTGATATTGCTTTTGCAATTGATAAATTAATAGGAAGCCAGACATTTATCCAATTCACGTTGGATATTATATATTAGACTCGTTTTAGGATCCCGATTGGCTGTCAAATCTATTTGGAAATTTATTTCTGGACCGATAACCTGATTCCTACTACTCGTGTAGGAATGGGCATCTGGCCGGGTTTGGAGACACCACTCGTGCACCACTGTCCCAGCACTCACGATCCGTGGATTATATCGGATATCCACAGGATCATGTAATAATTATTTATTTGGTTAATTTCCATCTCCAGTTTTTTGGAACACATAAAGGACATCCCCCCCATGGTGGGTCCTTGTGCTGGCCGGGCCGGTTGGTACCAGTGCGTGTCTGCAGCCCATCTTCATGCCATAATGTGCCTTGCCGTGGCATATAATAATTCACACCTGTTAATGTGCATGGTGTTACCTGTGGGGATGAGACGTTCCGGCAGATGCCAACAGCACAAAAAATAGGGTACAAACCCAAACTTTGCAGTTTGTATACACTCACTCTCTACTGATGAGTGTCAAGTCCAGTCTTAGAGATAAGTCATAAAAAAGGCTTTACTTTGTGATTGAGAGGCCATTAAGTAGTGTGACAGGTTAAAAAAAATTCAATATTTAAAATTAAATATTTAAATAATAAAAACAATAATATAATATTTATTCATAGAGTGGCCACTCATACTGCGTTGAAATTATGGGGAGCATAATTGGAATGACATAAGACATTACAGAGTGACAATATAGTTATATGTAACATATGATGGCCCTGACAACAAGAGCTTACATCTATGAGGATGATGGGGGACACAAGAGCTTTACAGCTATGAGGCTCTGGGTGACACAGAGCTTACAGTCTATGATGATGAAGGATGACATAAGAGCTATTTCAGTTTATCCTGCAGTGTGGCATTGGTTTGCAGTATTTACAATTTTCCATTTACTGATGAACTCTAATAGCCCAGTGTCTCGCATGTCATTGAAGATCATTATATACATGGCAGAGACTATGGATCTCTATAAGACTGAACAATACCTGGCTACAGATCACACCTCTGATGACGTCACAAGGTTGGAGTCGGTGTTCCAAGTATGGGCGCCCTTTAGCAATCCGTTAAGATACTGTGGTTCGACCCCAGCACCACGCAAGTTCAGCATGTGTCAGCTGTGTTATACATTCACACCCACCCATGTATGGAGAAGCTCAGCCCCATGACCTCTCTCCCAACACCCTGCGCCCTTTAGGATGTAATGTACTCTGGTGAGCGAATGTGTCAACTGATTTGTTTGATTAAGGCAAGGCACACACTGTCTATATAAGACGTTACACAGCTCAGGGGGGACACACATTCCGCTTGCTATGCATGTGAATGCATTGCACCATAATGGTAGGGGCTTTCCCAATCACTCAGCATTTCAAGGCAGCACATGCGATCTTTAGATCATTTTATTGGGACACTGATGCGTCACCATAGTACCCATCGCCATTGGTATCCTTAAAACACACCCACTACAGTTACCATAATAAAAACCTAAATACATGGCATAGAGTAGTTGCAAATAAGGCCTCTACATGTCAGGATCCTCTAGGGGTCGATCAGCTCACCCAAGGATCTGCAAGCTGTAGCCCAGCCTCTGGCCGGATGAGGCAATGTTTAAGTGGTGTTTGATGTTGTCAATTATGTGGTTTTATTGTCAAACTGAGTGGTTGGAGAGGTGCTACACCTGAGGTCAGGGAGTAGTAACCCCTGGGCAGTGGTCGATTCCATTCCTAGCTGGTCTTAGCGAAAAGAGAGATCGCATTTAGTACACCTTCATACTGACACTTACATAATCCCAGATGTCAGGATACTCACAACCAGAGCTTCGCTTCCCACAGTTTGTGAACACAGCTCCATCTCCATTCTCGCCAGCCAGCATCCTACATCAGCTGGTCCACTATGCCTGAGGACGCACTTTCCATGACCACTCCATTACCATAATCTGCTGTTGACCATTTAGGCTCCATTGCATTGGCCTTGCTAACCCTGTTGTTCAATAAAGAACCGGTGAGCGAATTTGGCAACCTTGCTCTGGCCTGAGGCCCTGGATATTGGCTGACTACCCCAAGGCCCCACCATTAACCATTTCCCCCATCTATTACCAGGGACCTTAAGAACACCCGGGGTTGCTCCAGGGAGAACCCGTACATCAGCCTCTCCCTCCTATTTTTGCACACAGACCCCACCTGCTGAGACCTTCAGGCTGGGAGCTCAGCCCTCCAGTCCCCATACGCAAGCACCAGACATCAGCATGCCCTAGGCCGCAATCCCACCAATCCGGTAATTCCCTTCTGCCTCTAGGCACCACGGAAAGGCTAGTCCCCAAGTGGATTGTTGACTTGCAATCCCCGACATCTGCAATCGAGAATTTCCCAGTCCTGTATCAATACACACACAGACAAAGGCTAACACCTTTGCTATTCTATGCCATGTCCAACTTGAAGGATGACGTTTACAATCATTCCCCAATTCCAACAGAGCTTGGATAAGTTTCTGCCAAACTTCTGCTTCCCACCTTCTCAATGCTTAAATCCTAATTCTAACACCAACCTTTTACATAAGAGTTTTCTAGCAATCCACACTGCAAAAAAACTAAATCCCCCAGGCCGGAGGCTCTGCCATGATTACTACCAACTGTTTGATACTTTCTCTCACACCTAGACCACTGATGTTTTTCAATCGGCTTCAAACACGCAAACCCCCCGGGATAAATGCTTCAGGCTGGGTTGTTACCATCTCAAAACCAGGAAAACCTTGCCTGACATCACGGCCTATCTAATATCGCCAAATCTCTTGGGAATCCTTCCCTCATTGTACACAGGGGGTTTTTTACCAACATGGAGACAATCCCTGATGTGACAAGAGCATTGTGTCCCTAATGACCGAGATAGAGTCCGTCTGGATTGCATAGAGACATTCACAGGATCTATTAGAAATCCACTTTCTTCTCCACCATGAGTATTTGGGTTCTCCTGGATCCATCTTGGAAGTGGTCAAAGCCCTTTATGCCACCCCCCTTCATCCTAGAGCCTATCTTGCTGATTCGGTGGGGACCAATGATAGACTGCCCCCCAGCTCATGAGAAGGGGTCTGACAGGGTCCAAGGTAACTCCTTCGACCCCTCGTCACTGCCCAGAGATGAATGGCTCAGACGGTTGCACAGTTGGTTTTGCCTCTATCATCTCTATGTGCTACGAGATGCGATTCAGTCTCGGATCGTGGGCAACACCCCTGACCTTTGGTGGTGCTGCGCCCCCCCCCCGGCCACTCATCACCTCTCACTCCACGCTCCTGCTCCCCTCCCGGCTAGGCCACATCGTTTATCCCGCTTCCTTGGTGCGTGTTGGCGCCTGCACGCAAATAAATTAAGAGCCAACGCACCACTGATTGCCGCTGGTCCACTTCCGGGGTTTTTCCATAAAGGCCAAAGTTCCCATTATTCCCCGCTGATCTTTTAGCTATTCTGCGATAGAGAGAAAGCTTAATATCGTGTTTCTGTTCCCTCTGCGTTGTTTCCCCTTTCCCGTTCCGCCTTAATCTATGTTGCTGCCCTGGCCTGACTGTGACCTGCATCTCTGCCGCTTGCCCGACAACCAGCCTGTACGAGACTGTCTACCGTGATTGGTACCAACCGGGCCCTGACAAAACGACACAACAAAAAAAAGATTCTCTCCTTCTGTCCCCATAATCTTTGCTCCGTCTCTCATTATGTAACGACCTGTTTCCCAAAACCGTCCCACCAGAGAAGACTATCTATCCGCTCTTTTGAAGGCGGTCTCTGGTTTAAGACCAGTCCACTAAATTCCCAGCTTCGTCTAGTACCATCTCCTGTGGGGGTCCAGAGGGTCCACTACTACTTATTCACAGTCAACACCTGCGTTACAACACCAAACAGCTGCTGCTCTCAGCGCCAACCACGGCTCCAGTGCCTACTCCTTCCACAGTTTCCTGCAACAGCCTCCAGTCACCCGGCCTTTCTACTGGTGGCAAACCAATGCCTCCAGACTCTCGATGCCTGATAAGTATGAGGCGACCCCAAGCTTGCATTGCTTCATTACACAGTGCTTGCTGCACTAGAACTGATGTCTTCCCCAGCTCTCCTGGAGGATACTTGCCCTGTCTGCAACATTCAAAAAGGACTGTCTCTCAGTTCAAATACGCATTGGCCGCACTGACCTGCCGCGACTCTTAGTGCTTCTCATCACCCGGTCCACTCTGATTGATGTGCGTTTATGAGCTTGCTGAAAGTTGTATATGAGCCAACCGCAAGCCCAGATTGCTGTCTACCTCACTTGGCCCGGAATTTCAAGGCCGCTCCTGCCTCCGGCCGCAACAGTCTGCAAAGGTACCCTTGCAAGAGGACCATCTACCATCCAGAAACATTTCGATGTTTGTCATGAAAACCTTTGCCTATACTGTGCCTGTCCAAGCAACTTAATTGGGGACCTTCTTATCACAAACTTTATACTGTTGTTACCTTGGCTATCACTATATTTCCCCAAAGAAGCCAATATAGTACAGCCGCCTCTAAAATATCCAATCAGTACAGTTCTCCTAAATATCCAATATAATATGACACATCACGCACTAATAATGCAGTATGGTAAACCCCCACATTAGCCGATATAGTGTGCTCCCCAAAGTACAATATAGTCAAATGGTCCCCATACTTTGCCAACATAGTGACATGTCCTACACAATTTAAAAGGCACAATCCTCCACACTGAAGTCCAAATACCTGATCGTTACAACTCCTGTCCTAACAGTTGCCAATAGTACAGAGCCTGCCTTACTCCAATAGCCCATTGCCTGCTCTCAATTATCAAATAGTCACAATCCTGTCCTACAGTAGCAATCCAAAAGTCATCACACCTTCTTTACAGTAGCCAATAGTCCATAGACCCCTTCCCAGCATAGCCAAAAGTCTAGCCACCCCAACAGCTCATAGTTACGTTCCTGCTCCAGCTTCCCAAGTCCACAAAACACCAACCCCCATACCAATAGCATACTGTCTGCCCTCTTATTAGCCAATAGTCACAGTGTCAAGAGAAAAATCGACCATAAAGAAAAAGCAGATAAAAGCTGTTGAAAGATGTGCAGGAAGCAGGGACAGGATACATGCCACCAGAAAGCTTGCGCAAGCCTTCCCCACCGCTCAATCACTTACCCTGACTTCGAACTCAGAAAAAATATCATTATCAGAAAAAATATTATTGAGGAGGCAGCCCAATGGAGAACTCTCTTACCTTCTGTACCTTCACACATCACCCCCTATATCTACCATCTGTTTGGTTGGACCACTTGGTTTCTGCCCAAAGTATTTTCTAGACTGCTACTGCGTAATGATGCCTCTGTGCTTTCTTCTTTTTCTGGCTTTCATGATCACTATGGAGCTTACAGAATATTCCCTGACTGATAGACGCCTCTATCCCGTGTTTTTTCCGGGCAGTACATAACAGCCACATCCACAATATGGTAATAACCAGACTGTTTACTTTACGTTCCTTTGGATGGACCTGGGTTGATTAAGCATCAAACGTATCGCTGGAGAGAATGATCTACAAATATTAAGACTACCTGGAGAATACTGGATCTGTGCCCCTTCAATCAGACCTCAGCACAATTTTCACGTTAATTGGCTAGGACTTCCCCCATATGAAAAGTCCGTAGATCCGTGTAATTATACTATGTGGACCATTACTGAGGAATACATTTGGCAGTATTTTTATGTATACAGTGAATAATATAGTCTATAATAAACTTAAGTTTCCCTCCCCTCGTGGACCTCCATCTCCAGTGGGACAGTTGGTCCATACACAAGATTTAAATGGAATTTTAGCTCTGGAATATTTAATCGCCTCCTGTCCCGGGTGAAATTGAGAGAAAATTACATGAATCGCTCCATCATATTTCATGTCCGAGATTTTTTTACCAACATTAGAATTAATTCTGGGGATTGATCATGATGAATGTCTTTATACTTTTACACATATACATCCAGACCCCATATTTACTAGTTGTAGCCAATCTGAGATATTTCCTTTCTATATGGGGTGACCCCTAGATTGTCCAAGTGGGAACCATGGCTCGCGCTCTACAGATATGTTTTCTTATTATTTCTCAATCGGAAACATAAAACTCACTGAACAATGCTTGAATTTAAACATCACATGACAAGGTGAGAACTGGAAATTTTTTTGAAGTGCCCATTGTCTACAGGTCATTGTAGCTTAGTAGCAACGTTCCTTACTTACACACACGGAACACGCACAATTCTGGAGTCCCGATGTTTGTAGTCCTCCTGTGTTGGATCTCCGGACACATTCAATATCATATTGAAAATTATTATCAGGTGTAAATTTTATACATTTCAAATCTTCTGCTCTTTTTCCTCTGCCTCACCATTTCAAAATGGTAATATCTGAATTTTAACCACCTCCTCCTATCACCAGCTGCCTATTCATCTCATACATCTTTAAATAATAATATCTTTCCTCCTTGTCCCGTTCACATCACTAACCTGAAACTGATGAGACGTCACATGACTCCGTGCCGCCACCCTTCACTTTGATGAAATGGAGAGACCGGCCCCCATTAAGATAGTGAACTGGTTTTATAGGAGGTTTAACCAGACGTAATGTTCATGTTGGGATTATACCAACACCGTGTGCTGTAAATGACAGAGCCGCATATGGATGAAACCAAAGAATACAATGGAAGTATATCAAAGAGGTGGGATGAAAGAAATATTTCCTCAAAATGATGTTTGGGGTCAGATCCGGGACTGAATCTTAATCACCTGCCTAATTAAACATGGAGGCATTTAAAATAGCCAGTTGTTGGCCTGCTTGGATTTAAAAAGTTAACACATCACTAAACAACGATTAAAGGTGTCATTGAGGTGGTTGAACTGATCCAATGCCTTCCATCTGAGTGAGATGCTTTGGGGTAAGTCACTGCTGTAGCAAGTAATATATATCTTGGTCTTGGAAAAAGGGACCCATGTGCTGGTCGGGTGCCATCCTGGCTGTCTCTTGTCTTCACATCCGGTGTATTCACCCATGTCTGCTTTAGTAGCCTCCAACCTCTGGTAAGTCTTCACGCTGCTTATACAGAACTTTGCAGAGACTCTGCCACCACCACGGTACTTAGACTTCCTAAGATCGGCAATGTCCCCGCCACTAGGTGGGATACCCATTGTCCGTCCCGCGTAGACTCACGCTATGTCAACCCCTATATCAGGAGATCTTCAGAAGGGTTTAACCCCAATCTTCCTCTCTTGTGTCCAAAGAATATGGCTCTCCGCCCTGCATAGACTATTGGTGCCTTAATATAGATACGTGAATCTCTACCCACTACCCTTTGATCACACAGAACTTTTACCGCGCTTTGTGTAGCTAAGGTCTTTACACTAAGTTGGACTTCAGTTGGCATATAATCCCATCCGCCTCATAAGGGGATGAACTGGAAGACTGTCCTTCAACACTCGAGATGGGCACTTAGTATCTGGTGCACGCCCTTTGGACTCTGCATGTGCCGCTGTCTTTCCAAAACCTGTGCAACCACATTTTTCAGGACTTGTTATATACCTGGTGTCTGGTCTACTTGTATGAAATATCATGGTGTATTCTACTGACCTTGGATCCCATCACTCCACATAGACAAGTTTCCTCAGAGCGTCTAAAGCCAATCTTCTATATGCAAAACTCGAGAAGTGCCAGGTTCGACCAGAAAGTCTTCTGTTCCTCTCTAGGATAATTTTTCTGACTCTACATGGGTCTACAAGATGGATCCCACCTAGTTTTCTGTGGTTCTCCACTGGCCTCGCCAGTCGGACTACGGGCTATCCAGAGAGTCCTGTCTTCGCTAACCACTACTACTACTTCCCGGCAAGTTCATACCCCATTCTCCTCCCTCATGTCTCCTATTTAAGCGTTAACAGCGAGCATTTTCTAAATTGAAGTCTGCCTTTGCCTCAGCCCCCCTCGGCTTGATACGGAGACAACCGTTCCAGCTTATGTTGACACTTCCTCTGTAAGAGCTGGAGCTATTCTTTACCAGAAAAGGGCCCAATTGCCGAACGCTCCCCCAAAAATCTGTGGTTTTCTTCTCCAAGACTTCTCTGCTGCAATAGAAACTACTCAAAGGGAAGGGGGCTTCTGCTGGCCATAAACTGCCTTGGCAGAGTGGCGTTATCCTGCTGGAGAATCTCTTCCTCTGTTCTTTAGCTACACGGATGCAAAGAATCTCCTGTACCTTTCCGACCGCCAATCTTCTCAATTGACAGGCTCGTTGGGCCTTCCTTCTTCTCCATTTCAATTTTATGATACACTTCCGTACAGTAGAGAAGAATGTTAAGGAGGCCGATGCCTCTCTCTGCCGCTACGTCATTGGGGAATAACCACTCCTCGTCATCCTTGTTCCTACCACAATACCTGGTTGTTGCCTGCTCCTGTGGTCTGCGGCATCCATCATCCTCTGGCAGACTTATGTCCAGACCTGCCTTTGGAAGAGGATACTAACTTGGCGACTTGCTCTTGGGTGGGGTGGGGTGTTGGCCCCCCCCTTGGTCACCCTAGACTGCAGAAGGTCTGCGCTCTCATATCTTGTTACGATTGGTGTCCAGATCTGGTCAAGGGCGTTCGATATTAGTAAATTCCTGTCTTCCTTGCCATACCAAGTTGGTTACCTACCCCCACCTCTCACAGGCCAGAAGGTCTTTCTTTTGTTTTTTCTCCATATCTTCTTGGCTAAATGGTCTTCCCCTACACATTTGTCCTCGGACCATGGGGTCCATTTATTTCCAAGTTCGGCCATACTTCTGTGATACACTGCAGTCAACTGGACTCTCCTCTGCCATCATCATCAGCAGGTATAAAAGTCACCGACTCCTGGGCTGCTATATACGGTCACTTGTTTTCTGCTCCAAGGACGATTGTCCTCCCTTTACTAGGTGAATTCTCTTAGAATTCTCTAACACCCTCTGAATCCGCTGGTAATGCTCCCTTTCTGTCTTCAATGTCTATGGATGCCTTCCACTCCCACCTCTTCTCTTGCCATTCCTTCTGATGTTCCTGATATAGAATTAACTAGTACAAAGGGGGGTACTGTCATGGGGCCTTGATTTGTGCCCCGGGCCTGACTGCATGAAACTCACCTCTACTGGCTCCAGCACGTTCTCCATGCTCCCAACGTCTGGCGTGCGCGCCCCCATCTCCTAGGAGGGCGCTCACTCCCGGCGTTGGGGCGATTAAAGGGCCGTGCGCCGATATTGGCACTGACTACTGCCTTCCCTTATAAATTCCCGGTTTCTTCCTTTGGTCCCCTGCCCTGCCGTATATATGTGTGCTTTCCATGCATAGAGAAAGCTGTATTCCGTTGCATGATCCTGATTTCCCGTTGTGACTTGACTCCGAACCCCTGCTCGGCCTGCCCTGTCCTGACCTATCCACTACACTAGTCCCCGACTCTGATCATGTGCTGCTACTCATTATTCTGTACTAACTACGCCTTGGCTGCCATGCACAAAGTCGCCTGTGGAACGACTTTGGTAGGTACCGACGCGCAACAAGTCCACTGCTTTGCAGGAACCTCTGGCTATGAAGTTTCACAGCTCCATAGAGTCCAACCCAATTTCTGCTTCCGTAATCAGATAAAAGTTGTTTAGGAGTATCAAATCAAGCAATGAAATAAGGGTATGCCATACATTTAGCACCTGTCAATTTAGTTTAATGCATTTGCACATTTTCTGTACAAAAACCTCATTCTCCTGAAATTTACTGTGTCCATCGGTATTAGATATAAGAATCAAGAATTATGTTAAAAATCATAATAAAGCTAAAAAGTCACTGCTATGGGATCCATTCCCCTTTTATATTGAAGCCACTCTCCCTCTCTTCCTCCCCCTCAAAGTGCTGGCCTTGCTAATCTCCTTCCTAATGTGATTGCCCCCTCTCATCTTCCTTCATATTGTTGCCCGTATCTCCCTATCTAGCTGTGCCCCCATCTCCCCCTCAGATGGTGGCACCTTTCTCGCCCCTCATATTGGGCATTTCTCTCCCACTCATTTATGTCCCCTCATCTCCCCTCATATTGTGGGTCCTTATCTCCCCCTCATCTTGTATCTCCTCATCCCCCCCTTCATAAGACAGAAAGAAAACGAGGAAAAAAAACGAAAAAAAAGAAGTTATGTACCCCCTCATGTCTCCCCTTCATCTTGGTGGTCACTTATCTCCCCCTCATTTGTCATCCCCTCATCCCCCCCTTCATAGTATGTCCCCTCATCTCTCACTCAACCTTCATATTGTGGTCACTTATCTCGCCCTCATATTGTATCCCTCACCCCCCCCCCCCCGTCATATTGTGGCCTCTCATCTCCACCTCATATTTTTACCCCCCGTCTGCCATACATTATAAATTCTTAATTCCTTAAAACTCTTTACTGTCCTTTTTGGTGTTGTCCCAATGATTTTCTCCAATGAACTGGCATAGCCACAGGAAATTAAAGGCCGCTAGCAATTTTTCCAGGCATATTTAAACCTCTAACACCTCCATCCAGTGCTTCATACTGGGTTTTTTAAAGTTTTAAGGGTCCCCTAACTATCTATATGTCTGTATGTTTCTAGGATCTATAGGCCGAAATATAGGCATCTGACGTACCCATCCCACTGCAGTCTCTAAACTGATTATCTCAAGGGAGGAGATTTTTATGGGAAAGAGTGGATTCTAGGAAGGACCACTTCTCATCCCCTACCTGTTGGGGTCTGAAAGGTTTAATGGGGTGAAATCTAGTGCCAGTGTTCCTTAATTGAAATTAACACAGCCTCCTGTTAAATTCTACGAATAGGTATCAAATATTATTTGCCCTCTCTTAGATCCCGGTGTCCCGCTGCTCGCAGTCGGCTTTACCCGTAAGCAGGAAAAAGCTCGAGAAACATCCCCACCTGCTGCTATGACTAGTGTGCCATGCTCAGAACGGAGGAGATCTCCATATCACGGTAAATAGCAGTGACAATAGAAAAATTGGACATATGACATTTAACCCAACTGTAGAATCCTATATGAAGAATCTTGATGCCACTGTACAACTGTCAATGGTGACAAGCAGTGTGGGATTCTGCTGCACATGTTAGCCGGGAATCCCACATGTAAAAGCTGGGATCACGATAGCCAGCCTCAAGCAGCTTTTTAAAGGGTCTTGAACCACTATTTAACATAACTTGCCTATTTTGTCCTTTACACGCCTTAAAATAATGAATTCTCACCAATCCATCCTCATCCCTGGTTCTTGCTTTATATTGCTGTCTGTAGACTCTCCTGTGCACTCCTCTGTTAAATGGAGGCCCTGCAGCAGTAGATTAAGAGTCACCCTGCTAATCCCCCTCCCCTCTCCCCTGTCTCATCATAGATGACAGAGAGGAAAAAGACACACGGAGGCTGCAGTGACAGCGTTACTGAAGGAGCGGAAACAGGAAGTTATGTGAGATCAAAATGCCGCAAAATGTGAGAACAGTGAAGACTGCAGCGCTCACAGAGCCAAAGACACGTACATATACTATACTGCAGATCCCAAGAGTTCTTGAAAAGTTGACAACGAACATTTACTCTTTAGGCGCTAATGTCAAACCTGACTGCGGATCATGTAGCTCTTCTGTTGTGCACCACCATCAATCATCGTCCAGCCCCCAGTGCCAGTTCAGGATTCCATCATCTCTTGTGCGCTCCAGATTCCTACGTGTAAACCATAGCTCCTGCAGCAGGACAATGAGACCTTATGCATTTCGACCTATGCATTGGCTGCATGAGCTTACTCTGTAATACACTGTCATACATTAGTCCCACAATGGAATCAGTACAAAAGGGGAAAAAAACTGTAAAAATATTAGCTCTCAATAAGAATAAAATATACTAAGTAATAAAAAGTCCCCAAAATGGTGGCATAATGACCAACTCCTCCATTTAAAAAAAAGTTCAAATCACCAAACTTAACATGCTATATGGCCACCCATCCAAAAACAACTACAATAAACATAAGAATCATTACCACGCCGTACAGTGAACACCGTAAAAAAAATAATGAAAAACAACCCAAAAATGCAGAATTTTGTTACGTCCACCAACTAAAACGCATAAAATTGATCTAAAATAGCCACAATTACCCACAACAATTCCAGTATAAAAGTACAAATAGCATGCAAAAATACGCCCTAATACGCTCATCCACAACAAAAATCTAAATGTTCCACCCTTAGATTTATCGATAACAAAAACAAGCAATTTTCTCTCCAATGCAATTTTTATTCAGAAAATTTATTCATACATAAAAAAGCTATATAAAATTGGATTTCACATGATCATACTGACCCAAGTATCAAATAACATGTTTCTATGCTATTACGGGTTTACAACCAAAAAATAAAAGCCAACCCTTTGCAAACCAGGGCCGCACATGCATGTTAGTTAGTGCCTAATTTCCGCACCTGGACGAGCATTTTCGTCCTTCCACAACTGTAACTGCAACAACGGTAAAAGGTGACGGTTTGAGGTGCCGTTTGTATGCGACATCTGGATCAGTGCAGGCGCTGAGGTCATGACTTCAAGCTCTTTATGGCTTTCTCCCGGCCCCCACTTCAACGCACCCCCTTATTTTCCTACATGATATGTGACTATGCATGTGACCCAATGCTCACATATGGTTGACTACTGCACTACCCACCATACATCAGTATGCAGTGTATATTTTTGAACAAGCAATTAATGGAAACTTTTTTCTAGTCCCCGAATGGTACCATAAAAAAAGTAAAAAAAATAAAAAAGTGCTACAAAAAATGTTTAAATAAATGAATAAATTAAAAAATTTTGAAAGTCCCCTAAATAATGCCCCATATATATTATAAAAACCCTACATATATCCATAGACACTCTGCGCTATATGGTACCATCCTGTCTGTAACAACCCATACATAAAATTAAAATAAAATCATACTGAACCCCATGGAGAATACATTAAATACAATAGTACAAACATGACAATAGATTTTGGCACCTTTTAACACAAACAATACAAGCAATAAAAGTGATCATATGTCACATTTAACATCTTATTATTCCAATAGAAAGTACAACACTTCCCGCAAAAAAAATAAGTCCTAATAAGCTCAATCATAACAAAAGACTCTTATGGTAACACCACAGAAGATGCTGTTGCTAGGCACTGATTATTAAGTGAACACTGAACAAAATTATCACACTCACAAAATCTTTTTAATGGGATGTTGCCATAATGTTCTGACCATAAACATAAATACACACTACCATGAACTGGGTCTGGTGGGGCAGTTTGCATAAAATGCCTGAACTTGGCCACTGTAGACATAAAAGCAGTCTCCCAATCTGACATCGTTGTCGGGAGCACAGATTGTGGGTTTAACAGCTTTGATCCTTGCCGGGCAACAATCTTTGGCTTGGATTGTCGCCCCAAAGACCGAGGCTGTGTGATTTTAGGCCATCTATTACAATTTGGCGCATACTTGATAGGATCAATCAGAATCCCTTGTGTCTGAAAAAATATAAGAACTAAATAAAAAAGTTAAAAAAAATGAATAAAAAGAAAACCTAAAAATTCAAATCCCCCCTTCCCTAGAACTAATTAACTCATACATAAACAGTAACATTCTACACATTTTAATATAATCACATCCCAAAGTGTCTGATCTCTCAAAATTCATAATTTTTATAACATAAACTAGCCGGTCCAAAGTCGAAAATGCACTTTTTTTGTCCATTTTTGCAAAATATAAAAAATTCTATACAAAGTAATAAAAAGGCATGTACAGTCTGTCGGTAGCATTTTTATTACACAATTTCACAAGTTGGAAAACAATTACACCACAACCAACGGTCTGTACACTGAAGTTGAAACGTTCTAGCTAGCGGCCATGAGATGCAAAATTAAGAATTTATTTTTGTACATGAGGTAAATCAAGTCCCACACAAAATGGTGCTATGCGTTTTCCCATAATTTTCACTACTGCATTCGGAATTTTTTTTTCCTATTTTTTCCCTGCTTTCCCCGTCCATAGCATGGGATATTAAAAAAAATTAAACACTGTCACGAGCAATTTGTTACGCAGACAACAACCCTCAAGAGCAACTCAATCAAAAATGAAAAAGGTCCTGGTTGTTAGGGCTTGAGGAAGGTACACACCCGTTCAGTTACACTGTGTTGGTGAACTCCATGTACTATAATCCTCAACCAAATCGTTCACCTTGTTGTAGGGAGAGGAGTTGGGAATTCCATAACAGCAATA
>WNYA01000740.1:77485-119098 GCA_019512145.1 Engystomops pustulosus | reverse complement strand
AACGCATTTATTACTAAATACATTTTCAATTTCATTTGTTTAAATTAAAATAAGAAAAAAAAAATTCACATTATTTGTCCATTTTTCCAATATATTACAAAAAATTTGAAACAAAAATCTTTTTTTATGTCGCACATTCGCGGCCTGGCCACAGGTTGGTACATTTCTGGGCAGAGCTTAGTTGTAGGACCCTTCAGCGTCTCTAATCCTCTGCGCCCTCCCCAGTCATTGCCTGCACCCCAGACCCTCTCCTAATAACCTGTGTTTACGCTCTGTGCTCTGCTCATACAGGCCCCAACTTATCTCCTGGAGTCATAATTTACTAATTCACATTTATTTCATTAAAATATCAAGTTTCAATGGGGGCAGATAGGGCCGAGCTCTGTACCCAGGAGATGAATGGGACCTGTCAATGGAGCCTGCGGAGTGTAAGGAAGGGTAAAGTATAGGGATTGGGCTTGTTTTGGGGGGAAGATTTGTCAACAAGTTCCTTTCAGGTTATTAGGAGATTAGGGGGGAAGATTTGTCAACAAGTTCCTTTCAGGTTATTAGGAGATTATACATATTACAGCCGGGTAAGTGATCACTTATTTAACTAAAATCTCTAAGATCTTATATTATACCCACTGGCAGCACAAAGGAGCTCGCAATCAAAATGCCAGGATGCCCACCCCCTCCCCAGCATAGGGCATCGTGTGTGCAGCCTCTTATACATCTACTGTATGGGCGCTGCAGAAGATTGACAACCCTAGCGGCAGGGCTCCCACAGATTACAATTGACGTCTAGAAACCTGGATGAATTATTCTTGGGAAAATCCTTCTGGAAAAGAAAAAAAAAATGGAGATTTCATCACTGACCTCTTTAATTACTGAAATTGATCCCTCTGTTTACAGCTACAACAGCCCCCAATGGTGACAAGGACTGAGACATCAATCACGTAAACTCATTGAGCGCACCCTTAGCCATTTCAGTCGCATCTCGACATAAGACACATGAGTCAGGAACAAAAAAGAAAGAAAATATTCAGAACGGTGAATTGAAGGGAAAATAGCACAGTCAAGCGGTCGACCAGTTACAAGCACGAGCACGACGGAGAAGTGTAAGAAGTCGAAAGACAGACAACGTCGAGAGACGGTTCTCCGTTCCCAGGTGTCTACATCGGTAACCTCAGGACTAAGACAAACAATTACACACCCGGAGCAGCATCTTAAGTTACATGCCTTGATACCGATCCAAATATAACAATCTATCAACGTGGGAGCTTTAACGTTGCATTCCAAGGACAAGCGACAGCAAAACCATCCAATGATGGATCCATGTGAAAGCCAACATTATCTTCCTATACGAATCTCCTTGTCCATTACTCAGCCGAGTATCATCACGAGCAGCAAGCGTGTCTAATCATTCGCAGGACCGTGGTTCTAATCATGCCAGTACACGTGGTCCTAAATCATCCCCCGCAACACTAGAAATCTTCCACTGGGGGGGAATGTGACGTCATGAAGAGCACATCGTAACTGGAGAACAGTACCAAGAGTCTACAGCTAGAAATACAATCCTTTACTGGATGGAAACGAGTTTCACCAGGAACAAATGGCCTTTTTGTCACTTTTTAGGTTCAAACAGCCATACAGAGAATGTGAAACTCACCTCAGTTCCTGCTCCACTAGGAAAGTGTAGAAAACTGCAATACGTAGGAAAACAGGAAACCCAAAACTCCAGTCCTCGAGCTCCCATTAGACTGCCGGTAATCTACTGCCATATTCAGGTATGTTATACTAGTCTCCATGGTGAATGTGATTTTACCTTCCAACATTGGCAACCCCATTGTGCAATGGAAATTATTCAAAGTCCAGTCTCCCTCCAACAATTCATAGTCTCCAGGTTGGCGCGATCCCCCGCCCCTCGCAAGGGCAACATAGACAGCAAAGAATTTCAGATCCAGCCGTCTTTAGAGCACCCTTTCTTCATTTAGACAATCAGAAAATCCATAGCGATAAACTTACCCAACGCATTTCGAATGGACTAGCCGGTCTTAGTCATGATAAGAACGGCTACTCCATTTGAAACGCGTCGGCAAGTTCTCCTATGGATTTTAATGATTTGCCTAAATAAAGAAAGAGTTTCTCCTACACGGCTGTATCTGGAAATTCTTTTGCAACCCATTGTTCCCCTTCCTGGATTTAGACCCATGACCACGCTCCTTTCATGCAACAGTGCTACCCAATAAGCATCCATAAAAGGGGGTGGAATACCATGCACATTGTCCACCAGATGATTTTTGTCTTCTGCTGGAACATCACAACCTCAGGTATATCAGAGCGCAACTGCTGGTGATTCCAGGTAACTCTGGTGGCCTAGGGAGAACCTGTTGAGTAAAGATGTTCTCTGATGACTAACAATAAGTATCTCGGTTATCCTATAATTTAATGGATTTTCCAAAAAATGTCATGCTCAATAGGAACTAGATGGTGAGATTGCAAACCACGATTGAATTAGTTCTAAAGCAAATGAACGTGGCCTAGCGATTGCTGGGTAGAGCAGTGAAGCGAGGTAAAGTGAATGCGTGCTACTACCGCTGTAGCGCTGAAGTAGCGTGAAAAGCGGGGACCCCTCAGTGCTACAGCAGTCATAGCACCGCTATCACTACCTCCCTTCACCTGCTCTACCTAGCAATCCGGAGTGCCACTTGTTTTCTCATTGACAAAGTCTGATGTTGTAACCTACTTGTGTCACCCGAGTGCCGTGTATCTCCTTCTCCTGTTCATAGTTCATAACATATGCAAGAAAACCTCAATTCTAAATGGTCCCCAATCTCCAAATAAATTTGTGCAATTTTGGCAACACTGGTTGCTTCCATTTTTAACATACCTAGAACAAACTTACCAAAAGAATCGTTAATTCCCTATTCACACCAGCATCCTGTAGACTCCCTTGAGAGGACTGTCATGCGTGGCCCCTGTCCCATTGCCCATTTCATGAGTTTTAGACATGGGGTGTCGTAAGTGTAGCTTAGTCCGCTATACTATAATGACTAGACACGGCCTCCTAACCAGTTTGGCGCCAGGTCTAGCCAAGCCTTGTTTCTATACAATTCAATTCTTCTTTACCATTCCAAAAAAATCCCCTAAAACCTCTTTAGAAGTCATTAACCTGCTAGATCCATGACTTCTCCAATCTTTCTGTCTGTGGTTCCCTCCCAAACTATTCTTCGAGTTCAACCGGACCACAAAAGTGAAATATTGTTACCTCATTACTCTGGCGAGAACAGACACATGAGACGGCCTCCTGTGATCCCGCGCTCGGAGACTCCGTTCAGATGTTTGTTTTATATGTTTGTCTTTTCCACGGCTTGTGTGGATAAAAGCAAAAACTCGCATCCGATTTTCATTCCGTTCCACTAAACCATTGTCCGGCTTCACGTTTTGTCAGGGGAAATGTGTCACCAAAAGCATCAAATCAAAAAGGCACGTTCGAAAAGCCTCGAATCTGTGAAGTTTTTGCCTTTGACGTTTCAATGCCTCGACGCCCTTGTTTTAGCCTTCCCCGCGGCTTTTCTTGTTTGTGTGTATTTTTATCTTCAAGGATCATCTACAGAACCGCACAAGGAAGATATTAGTCACGCTTCCCGAACGAGATCCAATTAACTTGCTAAGTACCGCTACAATTCATGTCTTGATTAACAATCTCAAAAAGAAATGGAAATTGGTGTTTGCAGATAGCGATTCTGGGCGACCTGACTCCTCATGTCCCGCTCCTGACTTCTGCTTCCTACATCCTGGTTGATACCATCATGCATTTTCAACACCCCTGAGCGGCTCCCAAGCTTATTTCCTGATCTTCGTATACGTTTCAAGAACTATAGAGAGAGCACGAACATTAAAAAAAAAATTATAAAAAATAAACTCATGCTATGAACGAAAATAGAAAATTGGATTGACTTGTGGGGTCATCCATTCTAAATATTCCAATTTTTCTATATTTTGCAATAAATATGATGGAGACATATCATTCTGAAAATAAATTTTCAGTTGAAAGGTATTTTTCCCACAGTTATGCAAATACTGAATATAATGGGGCGATTTACTACCCGATCCAGACGCGATCCTGCAGTGCATTGTCCGACGTGGCATCGGTTCTTGCCCTTATTCACTAGGTCCGTGCCTCGTATACCCACCCGTGTCGGCGCTGCCTGAGGTCCGCCGAGTTTCACCTTCTTCTTCCCAGTGCATGTAAGTGCTTGTCTGCGACGCATTTAATTTTTTAAAGCTTTCCGAATCGTGGGGTTGTCCCGCGCCACGCCCCCCGTTTATTGCGTGAAAGCCGACAAGATTGCTCCAAAATCCGTTGCGTGCGACAAATCCAGTGGAAGTCGGAACAAAAAAATAATTAAAAATAATACATTAAAAATTTTAAAAAAACGGGAAACCCGACAAAGTTGCGCCGCAGAGAACCTTAGGAAATGAGCCCCATGGGTTCAACATCATAGATAATTTTTAATTTTTATGTTATAAGACGTTCATTTACAGTTTCTGGATCACAAGACGCCCAGTGATCATCTATGGGAAAATATGGCAGTGATGTTTTCCAAAAAAAAATACACGCCCCCACAGGAACATGAAGCATTGCCGTAAATAGAGATGAACAGATCAGAATCTTTCGTTCGGATTCCAATGTGCGTTCCTATGCGACTCCAGACATATTTGCTGAAGTGGCGGCCCCACATCTACTCGCCATGCCGACACCCCTGACACGCCAATCACAGCCATGGCATTAGCCTGGCCGTCTATATGTCTTCCACCATCTGACCCATCATAGCCATGGCATTAGCCTAGGGCTCCTATTTGCCTGATTGGCTGCCAATATGTCTGGCTAGAGTCGTGAAATTAACACCTCTGCCAATCAAGCCATGGCTTGTCCGCTATGGCGCAATACATATGTCCGGGTCCCACAGACTGGAATGGACCCTCCGGGTCCTCTCATCTCTAGCAATGACCTTTCAAATCAATGGGTTGTCCATGTAATGCACAAACCTCCTCCAAATAACCACAGATCCTTCTACCATTTTCTGGCCAAAAGATCCATAGAACTTTCTGAATAGGTAGAAAATGGAAGAAAGTTTTAGGTTCCCAGTATAGAGGGGAATGGTCCAGACTTGAAGATTCTGGTTTACTTTTGATTCAGAATAACTCTATAATGACGACTAGCCCCCATCTTCTATGTAGTGGTCGGCCCTGGGAACTGCACTTCAGCTCCTATTAACTCGAGCAGCTGCAGTAACACAGCTTAAACCACTACACCCAAACGAGCTGTGCTGAACCTCCAGACGGATCAGGGATGGTAAATATGTCAGTAGGTGTCCAGACCTTTAAGCACCGGGACTCATATAGATTCAAGTATTCCATGCATTCACCATTCGTGCAAACAGCCGGCCAATGCTATCAAACCAGGGCAAAAGATCGGACAAGTTGACCATGTACGTTAAACAAATTGCTTCAAGTAAAGCCAAAATTAAATAATCCAAGCACGGATGTGAGCTCCGAGCCTTCCGCACCGAACACAATGGGCAAACGCTTCCTTGTGGCAACATTCCTATTAAGGGGATTTGGCATAAATGGAATGATTAGAATTAGGAATGAATCTATCCCTGCGGCCGCCGAACGATCACAAGATCAGGACCATATCTCCTCCGCGCTCCGGGACTGTGCGACTGTTCCGGAAAGGAAGACTCGATTCACACCGATTCATTGAATTATACCTTGGTGCGGGCTTTAAAGGGAGGACATGACAATGAGTCCTGCTCCATTATTTATTCAGGCTTGGCCTGAAGTGCTTCCTGTAACATGGTCCACAAAAGGACCTCTCTTCTCATTAACCAGACAAAGCTCTGAGACCAAATTGCCATTTTACTCTGGGCGTTTGGAGTATTTTCATAGTTGTATCTAAAACCCCACCCCGTTCATTAGGCCACACCCCTTTAATTAGCCACACCCCCTTAATTAGGCCACACCCTTAGGCCAAAAATGTCTTTTAAAAATTTCTAAAAATCTTGAAATGTGTTGCATTTTAGATGCAATTAAACCAGATTTCTGTCCCTGGAGCTTTAAAATAAAGTAAATTCTACAGGTAAATTGGAAAGTTGTAACTTTTCATGTATATAGGATTTGGGCCTTAGTTGGTATAAAACTGAAATTCTCCACATGCAGAGATGGTCCAAGAACGAGGAGAAGTTTCCTGGACATCTCACAACCTCCTAATACCTTCATGTTAAACGATATAGGTCCTGGATATACGGATTCACAATTTACCCATGTAGGAAAAATATATCAGGAGAAAGTATTTTCCGGGCAGAATTCCAGGATTTGTAAAATAATTTCACTGTGTAGGCGTGGGCCGAGCTGACGTATTAAGCCTATAATGTGTCATGTCTTCCACCTGGTAAACAAATTAAGGAAATTGTTGTTCTAATGAATCTGGGGTCCTGCAACAATCCGAGAAGATAATATTGAGGATGATAATCCAATGGCATCATAGTAGTCTATTGGGTCCATGAAATTTGACCACCAATGGATCGATCCTGTACTGGGACTGGTGTCCTCCTTATATATTGTTATGCCAAGCTTCCTCCCTCTACTATCAACTTTTAAAATTGCTAATAGCCGAATTGTTATGGGACATTACCAAAGGCCCCTCTGTGCTGCAACTTCACGGCTTTACTCTCCTGTCCCATCCCCCCCCTCCAATGCCTTATTTGTTGTAGGTTTGCCCTACGAAATGGTTCACAGAGAAAGCAGCGGTTAAGAAAATCTGAAAGTTTTCAGCAACTTTCCTGATACTGTCCCATAATATCCCCATATTAAGATGGTTAAATTCAGTTGAGAATGGAACGGCTTGGACACCTGGACCTCCACAAAAACCTTCTAACATAGATAATTCTTCCTTTTGGCCTGTGGGCTGCTCAGCGCTAAGTGAAAGTCATTGACTGCAGAGCAGGCACGACCACTGTACATTGTAGGGCGCTGCGCTTGGTAAAGAAGGGAATAGATGAGTGTTTTGTGGTGTCTCACTTCTCTCTATATGGATCACCTTGTCCATCCCGTTATGGACACTTTTCACATCCTAAGGTCGCGACGCAAGATGCCCCACATTTCAGCCTCGTGATGATTTTTTTCGGGAGTGCTCTCGCAGATATCGGACACTTCCCAGTCTCATGGTGGTAAGCACCCGTCCCTCCAGCTGCGGCTCTCTGTGTGGTAATGAGGCATACAGCACCAGTCCATAGACCTCCGGGAACAATAGGAAGCTGGTCATTGGTAGCGCGGCACCCTTAAGGAATGTGACAAAATGTTAGTGACCCTAGATTGTTTGTGTTTGCTGCGACAGGCATAGCTTGGTCAGAGTTAACTGAAATGAAAGAGCTCACGTGTCCTGCGCCTGTTGAGGGGTAGGCGCAGCACAATGCGACCTACAGAGCTGATACCTACACGCAGCACACCAGGGGCTGGAGGGGTGTTGGTTTTAGGAATGAGGGTCTATTTCCTCCCAATAGGATCTCACCTGGGATCCACAAATCTACTGTGGGAAGTGGGACAAAGGACGAGACAACGCAAAACTCTTATTGTAAATGTGTGCAAAGTACATGAGCCCTACATATATATATATATAATGGGGTATATGTACAAGAGTCGTTCTGTATCTATCAGCTCCGCCAAATTTATTGTATCCTCATCCGGAGATTGTCCTTGTAATAAAGAAGTCACTGCACCCACAACGTCCCTCCCTCATAGAAGAACAGATGGAAACTCCATTGGATGCATATAGTGCAAGAAGAAATCTTGTCAATAGTGTACATGGGAGCCCAATGGCGGCATTTCAGATAAAAAATTTGTGCATAATTCGCATAATATACTGGAAACTTTTTTGTAACTTTTTTAAATTAAGGCATATTTTAACAAGCAAAAATAAAAAAAAACTTTTTTCAGCCTTATTCAACACAATCGAGCGGTTCTGGTTTAGAAAAACAGACATTAACATTATTTTTCACATCAGATTCATTGGTTTTGTATCCAGTTTTAATGGATACATGCGCCCATGTTTATTTTTTCTGTATGGTAACCAAAGTCGGCGCTTTCTGGTTCTTTTCCACTGACCCTTTTGGTAGAATGTATCATCGCTCTTCCGTCATTTTTCTGAGTGGGCAATGTTCACCAATTCATATTTTGTGCCTTTATTTTCATTACTGAATATTGTCGGGACCTGGCCTTCATCGTCATCTGTAATACAAAGAGATGCGGGGAGTCCCCTGCTCCCATAAAAGTCTCCTGTAATATGTTTACTAGTCCCATGGGGAGCCAGGGCTTCCAGCATCACTCGGACTATGAGGACTGTTATTAGTCCCCGCTCCCAGGACCATGTTCAGTCGGGAAGATATGCGAAAATATGTCAGACTATTTAATCAGGAGGAAGGACTAAACACCCAATCAGATGACGGGTCTCCACATTTCTCCCGACCCGTTTATGAATTGAAAGCTGATCTCTCTTGGGTTGCTATGGCAAAGGGCCACTTCTTTGTAAATGAGGCCTTACGCAGCATTTTGGAGCCTTCCACAGGACTGAGGCCCTAACATGAAGGCGGCGCCATTTTTCCCGGGGCATTGCCCTCTGGAGGGTCACTGCACGGCGCCGATGCAGTTTATGGCATCTGTGACTTTTCTCCTGTTTTCCTCTTTGTTTCGCGATTATTGTGGCTCCTCTCTAGTAATTACCCTTCCATACCAGGTGGACTTTCCACAATGTACAAACTTGAGTGGACCCTGTGCAGTGGCACGACAGCCATCTGGAATCATTCCCAGGATCTCTGCCTTCTGTCATGGAATAAAACATCATAACAACCAGAGACGAATCACTATGGAAGATATTCTGCTTCAGGTCGTTCACCACGCAAATCCGTGATAAACACAACACAAGGCTCGAGGGATGGACTCACGTATTACCGATCGCAGTCGTAGCATTACCGGCTGAACCACCGTTTTGCATTGTTCAACACTGTGTTTTGTTTTCAATACTTACAATGCATCTGATGAAGTGATGATTCACTCACATTACATTCTGCAAACATTAGCCGTTTATAAAACCTTTTTGTATGTGGCATTTATACTTATGTTCCAAAGATTTGTTACACACGTACATGCCTTACGTTTTACATCTCATTTTGAACAACATTGTTACATTATGTACTTTTGGCGCAATCCCCTGACTCCTAGTCGTTTTCTGGTGTGTATCGTTCTGAAAATCACCCGCTACCGCACTACTTATCTAAAAGAATGCTAGTTTCCGCACAGCTCTATATTCCAGTTTCAACCTGATGAAAATTGGCTGGGATTTGTAGTCCTTCCATGTCAGCAAGCAGCATTGCCCCAGTGTTTTCTCTGCCATCATTCCTATTATATAGACACCTTTTTATTGCTTCCTGGATTTGCCCTTCCCATCTCCTCCGCTTTACCCCTGTCTCCCGCTTTGATGGAATGCAGTCCGGCTCGTCTGACCTTGACAGCGCGTGTCGGGAATAACTCCTGTGATTCTTCATTGGACAATCTGGAAATTCAGATTCCGCATTTTCCAGTTCCAGGGCATAAAAGAAATATTTATTGTTCAATAAGAAGTAGAACAAACCAAAAACTTCACAGGTGCACATCACTTTGTACAGACGAACGATCAGAGAGATGGCTACAGGGGATAAGATGGTGGCTCCTATAATAATGGGGGTAAGCCCCCTCGGGCACCAGGATACGAGTATTCTAAAACCCCTGATGCTCCCTCTGGGTTTGCTATAATTCTGCGCTATAATTTGTGCACACTAACCACAGCGTGAGATACGTTATATGTGTCTCCCAAAAACGGAGTCCTCCGAAATATCTTATTTTATATACGATTGGACTTGGTCAGACCTAAAAGCGCGTGACCATTATGTAGGGTGCCGCACCCCGTGTAACCCCCCTAAAATTGAGTAACCTGGGGGAGGTGGTCAAAACAAATTCCTCCCCAGGCTTCCAAAGTGTTTCAGCAACACACTAATATGAGAGTCCAATACCAAATAAGGATATTAGAAAGGAACCTATTTCATGTCTGGACAGTAAAATTTAGCAAATTTTGTTTTTGCAAACTTTTTCTCCCTCTTGGTGAAGACACCCACGTGGCGTTTTTAGGCCTTTTAGTTTTAGTTTAGTTTTCAGAACGTAAAAAACGCATGCTCGTTTTTTGAACCAGTTTGAATTAAGATATAGTTGTCAAACCTGTCAAAAACGCACTGGCGTTTTCAAAAACGTTTGAAACGTTGTTTCAAAACGGCCCTCAAAACGCACGTGTGCTCTTTCACCCTAAGGGTGATGTCCACACATGGCATGTTTTTGGTCCGTTTTTAAACATCCTTTTCATTCCGTTTATTGGCAGTTTTTCCATGCATTTGTGCTGCGTTACAACCTGTTATCTATCTAGATAATTGGGAAAACGGCCCAAAAACGCCGCATGTTGGCATTACCTTCACATTATCAGTATCCACCTCGTTAATTTCTTCTGCAGCCTAATTGGAGCCGGTAACTCGCTTCAAATCACATGAGACTTCACCAAACACACACACACACAGCACACACCCCCCATGATGTCATCTGGTGATCGACTTCATCCAGCAACATGGAGTTAACTTCTCCAGCGTCTTATCACTGAAGGGGTATAAAAGTAGTTGATGTTGGGAAAGTAAGTGGAACATTCATGGGATGAGGGACGGGGGGGGAGAATGTGGGTTTTTCTTGCTTGTAAAGATTAAAGTGCTTGCGTAGTATGCAATCTCTGGATCACTACAGGTATATTCTTCAGCTGCGTTGCTCGGTTCACTTTGGGAGGTTATATGTTGGTCGTTGAGTTGTTCTCATCCACGATCCATATCATATATCCACAGCAAATAAACCCATCTCCATATCAATGGCCCATGTGACCTTGGCCTAATACCGCAGCACAATAAGTAATCCATAGGGGACAAATGTAACCGGAAATTAAGAAGAATACAAATTTAGGGACCATTCCGGGACCATTGACTCCTGAGACAGACCTGTAGTCCTCCTCGCATGATACCAGGATGACTGGGGATAGAGCCGCTTTTCATATTTACAGGTCTATGATGAACGGGTGGGAAGTAACCGATCCCGGGCGATCTCCTAATATTTGCTGAATAAACCTTCCACTTTTCATGCCAAATGGCCACTGGCCACATTCAAGTCTAAAGCAATACACCCTAAACCCCCCCTTCCCCAGGCGGAGTGGGTCCAGACCCTTGACCCCCCCAGGTCAATCCCACTTCCTACCAACAGAAGGGCTATTACCTAGACTTCCGAGTCCGGGGGTCTGGAGATTTCCCCTAGTCGACAACTCTCCAGCACCTGAAGCCCATGTAATAAACAACGGGGGAAAGACTGTGAATGGCGGCCCTCCCGCAGGGCGGTTCATTACACTGCCCGTGTAGTACAACTTGTGTGATCTGAGATGGCCATACAGAGGTGGCAATAATGATGGCACCCCCACACACAGTACACAATTGTGCCAAACCAACATCTTAGATGACAAGTGGGGATGCAGTTCCACCACAGGCCCTCCGGGTCCAGAAACTACAACTTCCCATGACGCCTTGACGTCCTGCAATTAACAGTAGACCCAAGTTAGCAAGTGTACATAATACGCTGCACTGACTATGCTGGAGCGGCTTGCAGAGCTGAAATTCTCACACGTATTCATTTTTGTTTGTTAGTGTCTGCACAGTTTTTGTCCCTGTTGGGCACAGGGCGTACACAAGTTACACCAGCATCTTTCCGATCCCTGTCTCTATTAACTGTCCACCGACGTCATTCGCTCATAATACTGTAAAAATGGACGGTCACAACAAAAGACCAGCACTGGAGGAGAGAACATGGGAATAGTTGGTTTGGGATAGTTTGTTGAAAACTTGTTGGAGTAATTACTATCTTGTTAAGGATCGATTAGAATGTTGACCTGTAGCAGAACATCTTGGGGTAGATTCATTCAAGTTTAGTTCCCTGAAAACGCGCTCCAAACTGGGATTTAATCGCAATTCACCACACATTCTCTCGTTCTACCGTCTGTTTGGGCCGGGAGTGTGCAGAATATGATGTGCATGCTCGTGGAGTATACATACAGGATTTAACTCAGGATCAGATACAGGATAGATCTAATGTCATGTTTACACAGTGATGCAACCAGCAGCAGATATGAGTGCAGCTCTGGTGTATAATACAGGATGTAACTCAGGGTCAGTACATGATAGATAATGTCATGTATGTACACAAGTGACTGCAAACACAGCAGCAATAGTTGAGTGCAGCCTGGAGTATATACAGGGATGTAACTCAGGATTCAGTACAGGACTTAAACTGTCCATGTAGTACACCGTGACTGTACCAGCAGCAATAGTGAGTAGCACTCTGAGGATAAATCAGAGTAAAACTCAGGATCATAACGGCTAAGGTAATGTCATGGTATGTACACAGTGGACTGCACTCAGTCAGAGATAGTGAGTGCCCTCCTGGGGTATAAGTACACGGATGTACTCAGGATCAGTACAGATCAAGGTATGTCATGTAGGTACAACGAAGTGTGCACTAGCAACAAGAGCAGCAAAGTTGAGTGCGCTCTGGGTAAATACCCAGGGATGTAACTCAGGTCATACATGATAGATATTCCTGTATTACACCAGGTGACTGCAACCAAGCAGCAAATAGTAGTGGCAGCTCTGTGGTATAATACGGTGTAAACTCAGCATCAGTACGGATAAGTACTGTCATGTATGTACACAGTGATGCACTCAGCAGAAAGTGAAAGTGCACTCTGTGTATCAATCAGGATGTAACTCAGGGCATTACAGGATATAATGTCATGTAGTACCAGTGACGGCACCAGCATCAGAATAGTGAGTGCAGCTCTGAAGATCATATCAGGTGTAACTCAGATCAGTAACCGGTCAAGTAATGTCATTATTGTACACATGACCTCGACCAGCACAGATAGGTGAGTGCAGCTCTGGGGTATAATACGGTGTAACTGCGGATCTACAGATAAGTAAGGTCATTATGTACACAGTTGACTGCACCAGCACAAATAGTTGAGTGCGCTCATGGGGTACATACAGAATGTAACTCAGACAGTAGGATACGTAATGTCATAGTGTACAGTGACTGCACACGCGAATAGATGAGTGCACGCTCGGGTATAATACAGGATTAACTCAGGATCTCGTACAGGAAATGTCCATGTATGTTTCACAGTGAACTGCAACCAGCAGCAAAATGTGGTGCAGCTCTGGGTTATACAGAGTGTAACTCAGGATCAGTGGCAAGATCAGTACTTCATTATGTACACAGTGACTGCCACCACAGCAATAGTGATGTGCAGTCTCTGGGGTATAATACAGGGATGTACTCAGTATCATACAGATAAGTAATGTCCATGTATGTACCAGTGACTGGCACCACCGCGAATAGTGAGTGCGTCCCGTGGTATATACGGATGTACGTTTTTCCCCCAGATCAGTACAGGATAGTAATGTCATGTTGTACACCGTGACTGACCAGCAGCAGGAATAGTGAGTGCCGCTCTGGGTATATTACATGATGTACTCAGGATCATGTGCGGATAAGTAATGTCCATGTATTCACACAGTGACTGCACAGCAGCAGAATATGAGTGCAGCTCTGGGTAATATACAGGATGTAACTCAGGATCAGTGCAGGAGTAGTAATGTCTGTATGTACGACAGTAGACCTGCACCAGCAGCAGAATGAGTGGGTGCAGCTCTGGAGCTATAATACGTGTAACTTTCGGGGATCACCAGTAACCAGGATAAGTAATGTACATGTATGTATCACAGTGAACTGCACCAGCAGCAGAATAGTGATTCGCAGCTCTGGAGTATAATACGGCATGTCACTCAGGATCAGTACAGATAATAATGTCATCTATGTCACACAGTGACCACCAGCGAGTCACGAATAGTGTGGCACGCTTGTGGGTATAATACAGGAATTTGAACTCAGTATCATTACAGGATAGTAAATGTTCACTTGATGTACACAGTGACGCACCACAGCCAGCAGAATAGTGAGTGCGCTCTGAGTATAATACAGGTGTAACTCAGGATCAGTACGATAATAAATAGTCATGTCACGTACACAGTGACTGCACTCAGCAGCAGTAAGTGAGTGCCTACGTGGGGTATAACACTGGATACTCACTAAAACCATGAACCATAAGGCATCTGCTTTGCATGTGTAAAACGATTAAAATTACAATGCATATATAAATATGCACAAAAGAAAAAACATACATAAATTTATTAATGACTCACCCCCTGATGTGAACCTTATCCCACACAATAATTGAACTGCATGCATAGCAGGATCCTGGTTTATATTCCTGTAGTATATGTTGTCATATAGAAAATGTTATACCTCATATAGCCAGACCCACAACAATGCACCTGATATTATAATAATAATAACTAAAATAATAGTAATGTCTTTTTTATATAGCGCACACAGATTACGCAGCGCTAGCACAGGAGCATGTCAAATTGGTTTCATATCCCTCTCATTACCCCTGCTGCCATAATTACTTTATAACAGCACAGTCATTATTTTATGGGGTCATCCCAGAATAATATGTTGAATATTGCAAAAATGCTATTCATTATCAACATAAATTTTACAAAAATTGTAAATTTAAATAATTTAAAATATTAATTAACAATGTCCTAAATATTTAACACTTAGAATTAATTTAAAAATACTTTTTTATGCATAAATTTCCAAACCAAAAAAATAAGTAATTTCTCTGATCAATTCTTTAATTTTTCCTAAATTAATCCAAAATAAAAGTAATACGATCAATAAAAAAATATATATATATATAATTATTAAATTAAATACAATAGATACAATAATAATAATAAAATACTAAAAAACGCATTATTACTTAAATACATATTTCAATTTCATTTGTTTAAATTAAAATAATAAAAAAAAATCACATTATTTTTCCATTTTTCCATATACTGACAAAAATTGAACAAAAATCTTTTTTTATGTCGCGGACATTCGCGGCCCTTGCCACAGTTGGTAACTCTGCTGGGCGAGCTTGTTGTAGGACCCTTTCACGCTCTAATCCTCTGCGTCCCCTCCCCAGTCATTGCCTACAAACCACACACACCCAGACCCTCTCCTAATAACCTGTGGTTTCGCTCTGTGCCTCTGCTCATCCGGCCCCACTATCTCGCTGGAGGTCCTAATATTTACTAATTTCACATTTATTTCATTAAAAATATCAAGTTTCAATGGGGGGCAGATAGGGCCGAGCTCTGTACCCAGGAGAATGGGACTGTCCACACGGAGCCTCGGAGTGTAAGGAAGGGGTAAAGTATAGGGATTGGGCTTGTTTTTGGGGGGGAAATTTGTCAACAATTTCCTTATCAGTTATTAAGGAGATTATACATATTACGCCGGGTAAGTGATCCCTTCTTTAACTAAAATCTCTAGATCTTATTTACCTTCACTGGCACACTAAGGAGCTCGCATCAAAATGCCATGATCCCCCGCCCCCTCCCCCCCAGCATAGGGCATCGTGTGTGCAGCCTCTTATACATCTACTGTATATTATTATATTATTATAGATACAATTATAAGCTTATAATCTAAATAGATGGAATCAAAGTGACAGAATGATATAAACAATGCATTATATACTCATTGTATTGTATCTATTGTGCTGACAGGTTTACATTTTGTTTACAGTGTAAAGTCCAACAATAAAAAATAACATTCTGGGAGTTCTACTAAGCCCAATGAATGCAGCAGATGCAGAATAGTCTTAGGATAGGAGTAGAGCAGGAACATTATTAGGGGAAGGAAAGGAAGGTACAAGTGTCTACGTGACTGATGGGCGCTGCAGAAGATTGACAACCCTAGCGGCAGGGCTCCCACAGATTACAATTGACGTCTAGAAACCTGGATGAATTATTCTTGGGAAAATCCTTCTGGAAAAGAAAAAAAAAATGGAGATTTCATCACTGACCTCTTTAATTACTGAAATTGATCCCTCTGTTTACAGCTACAACAGCCCCCAATGGTGACAAGGACTGAGACATCAATCACGTAAACTCATTGAGCGCACCCTTAGCCATTTCAGTCGCATCTCGACATAAGACACATGAGTCAGGAACAAAAAAGAAAGAAAATATTCAGAACGGTGAATTGAAGGGAAAATAGCACAGTCAAGCGGTCGACCAGTTACAAGCACGAGCACGACGGAGAAGTGTAAGAAGTCGAAAGACAGACAACGTCGAGAGACGGTTCTCCGTTCCCAGGTGTCTACATCGGTAACCTCAGGACTAAGACAAACAATTACACACCCGGAGCAGCATCTTAAGTTACATGCCTTGATACCGATCCAAATATAACAATCTATCAACGTGGGAGCTTTAACGTTGCATTCCAAGGACAAGCGACAGCAAAACCATCCAATGATGGATCCATGTGAAAGCCAACATTATCTTCCTATACGAATCTCCTTGTCCATTACTCAGCCGAGTATCATCACGAGCAGCAAGCGTGTCTAATCATTCGCAGGACCGTGGTTCTAATCATGCCAGTACACGTGGTCCTAAATCATCCCCCGCAACACTAGAAATCTTCCACTGGGGGGGAATGTGACGTCATGAAGAGCACATCGTAACTGGAGAACAGTACCAAGAGTCTACAGCTAGAAATACAATCCTTTACTGGATGGAAACGAGTTTCACCAGGAACAAATGGCCTTTTTGTCACTTTTTAGGTTCAAACAGCCATACAGAGAATGTGAAACTCACCTCAGTTCCTGCTCCACTAGGAAAGTGTAGAAAACTGCAATACGTAGGAAAACAGGAAACCCAAAACTCCAGTCCTCGAGCTCCCATTAGACTGCCGGTAATCTACTGCCATATTCAGGTATGTTATACTAGTCTCCATGGTGAATGTGATTTTACCTTCCAACATTGGCAACCCCATTGTGCAATGGAAATTATTCAAAGTCCAGTCTCCCTCCAACAATTCATAGTCTCCAGGTTGGCGCGATCCCCCGCCCCTCGCAAGGGCAACATAGACAGCAAAGAATTTCAGATCCAGCCGTCTTTAGAGCACCCTTTCTTCATTTAGACAATCAGAAAATCCATAGCGATAAACTTACCCAACGCATTTCGAATGGACTAGCCGGTCTTAGTCATGATAAGAACGGCTACTCCATTTGAAACGCGTCGGCAAGTTCTCCTATGGATTTTAATGATTTGCCTAAATAAAGAAAGAGTTTCTCCTACACGGCTGTATCTGGAAATTCTTTTGCAACCCATTGTTCCCCTTCCTGGATTTAGACCCATGACCACGCTCCTTTCATGCAACAGTGCTACCCAATAAGCATCCATAAAAGGGGGTGGAATACCATGCACATTGTCCACCAGATGATTTTTGTCTTCTGCTGGAACATCACAACCTCAGGTATATCAGAGCGCAACTGCTGGTGATTCCAGGTAACTCTGGTGGCCTAGGGAGAACCTGTTGAGTAAAGATGTTCTCTGATGACTAACAATAAGTATCTCGGTTATCCTATAATTTAATGGATTTTCCAAAAAATGTCATGCTCAATAGGAACTAGATGGTGAGATTGCAAACCACGATTGAATTAGTTCTAAAGCAAATGAACGTGGCCTAGCGATTGCTGGGTAGAGCAGTGAAGCGAGGTAAAGTGAATGCGTGCTACTACCGCTGTAGCGCTGAAGTAGCGTGAAAAGCGGGGACCCCTCAGTGCTACAGCAGTCATAGCACCGCTATCACTACCTCCCTTCACCTGCTCTACCTAGCAATCCGGAGTGCCACTTGTTTTCTCATTGACAAAGTCTGATGTTGTAACCTACTTGTGTCACCCGAGTGCCGTGTATCTCCTTCTCCTGTTCATAGTTCATAACATATGCAAGAAAACCTCAATTCTAAATGGTCCCCAATCTCCAAATAAATTTGTGCAATTTTGGCAACACTGGTTGCTTCCATTTTTAACATACCTAGAACAAACTTACCAAAAGAATCGTTAATTCCCTATTCACACCAGCATCCTGTAGACTCCCTTGAGAGGACTGTCATGCGTGGCCCCTGTCCCATTGCCCATTTCATGAGTTTTAGACATGGGGTGTCGTAAGTGTAGCTTAGTCCGCTATACTATAATGACTAGACACGGCCTCCTAACCAGTTTGGCGCCAGGTCTAGCCAAGCCTTGTTTCTATACAATTCAATTCTTCTTTACCATTCCAAAAAAATCCCCTAAAACCTCTTTAGAAGTCATTAACCTGCTAGATCCATGACTTCTCCAATCTTTCTGTCTGTGGTTCCCTCCCAAACTATTCTTCGAGTTCAACCGGACCACAAAAGTGAAATATTGTTACCTCATTACTCTGGCGAGAACAGACACATGAGACGGCCTCCTGTGATCCCGCGCTCGGAGACTCCGTTCAGATGTTTGTTTTATATGTTTGTCTTTTCCACGGCTTGTGTGGATAAAAGCAAAAACTCGCATCCGATTTTCATTCCGTTCCACTAAACCATTGTCCGGCTTCACGTTTTGTCAGGGGAAATGTGTCACCAAAAGCATCAAATCAAAAAGGCACGTTCGAAAAGCCTCGAATCTGTGAAGTTTTTGCCTTTGACGTTTCAATGCCTCGACGCCCTTGTTTTAGCCTTCCCCGCGGCTTTTCTTGTTTGTGTGTATTTTTATCTTCAAGGATCATCTACAGAACCGCACAAGGAAGATATTAGTCACGCTTCCCGAACGAGATCCAATTAACTTGCTAAGTACCGCTACAATTCATGTCTTGATTAACAATCTCAAAAAGAAATGGAAATTGGTGTTTGCAGATAGCGATTCTGGGCGACCTGACTCCTCATGTCCCGCTCCTGACTTCTGCTTCCTACATCCTGGTTGATACCATCATGCATTTTCAACACCCCTGAGCGGCTCCCAAGCTTATTTCCTGATCTTCGTATACGTTTCAAGAACTATAGAGAGAGCACGAACATTAAAAAAAAAATTATAAAAAATAAACTCATGCTATGAACGAAAATAGAAAATTGGATTGACTTGTGGGGTCATCCATTCTAAATATTCCAATTTTTCTATATTTTGCAATAAATATGATGGAGACATATCATTCTGAAAATAAATTTTCAGTTGAAAGGTATTTTTCCCACAGTTATGCAAATACTGAATATAATGGGGCGATTTACTACCCGATCCAGACGCGATCCTGCAGTGCATTGTCCGACGTGGCATCGGTTCTTGCCCTTATTCACTAGGTCCGTGCCTCGTATACCCACCCGTGTCGGCGCTGCCTGAGGTCCGCCGAGTTTCACCTTCTTCTTCCCAGTGCATGTAAGTGCTTGTCTGCGACGCATTTAATTTTTTAAAGCTTTCCGAATCGTGGGGTTGTCCCGCGCCACGCCCCCCGTTTATTGCGTGAAAGCCGACAAGATTGCTCCAAAATCCGTTGCGTGCGACAAATCCAGTGGAAGTCGGAACAAAAAAATAATTAAAAATAATACATTAAAAATTTTAAAAAAACGGGAAACCCGACAAAGTTGCGCCGCAGAGAACCTTAGGAAATGAGCCCCATGGGTTCAACATCATAGATAATTTTTAATTTTTATGTTATAAGACGTTCATTTACAGTTTCTGGATCACAAGACGCCCAGTGATCATCTATGGGAAAATATGGCAGTGATGTTTTCCAAAAAAAAATACACGCCCCCACAGGAACATGAAGCATTGCCGTAAATAGAGATGAACAGATCAGAATCTTTCGTTCGGATTCCAATGTGCGTTCCTATGCGACTCCAGACATATTTGCTGAAGTGGCGGCCCCACATCTACTCGCCATGCCGACACCCCTGACACGCCAATCACAGCCATGGCATTAGCCTGGCCGTCTATATGTCTTCCACCATCTGACCCATCATAGCCATGGCATTAGCCTAGGGCTCCTATTTGCCTGATTGGCTGCCAATATGTCTGGCTAGAGTCGTGAAATTAACACCTCTGCCAATCAAGCCATGGCTTGTCCGCTATGGCGCAATACATATGTCCGGGTCCCACAGACTGGAATGGACCCTCCGGGTCCTCTCATCTCTAGCAATGACCTTTCAAATCAATGGGTTGTCCATGTAATGCACAAACCTCCTCCAAATAACCACAGATCCTTCTACCATTTTCTGGCCAAAAGATCCATAGAACTTTCTGAATAGGTAGAAAATGGAAGAAAGTTTTAGGTTCCCAGTATAGAGGGGAATGGTCCAGACTTGAAGATTCTGGTTTACTTTTGATTCAGAATAACTCTATAATGACGACTAGCCCCCATCTTCTATGTAGTGGTCGGCCCTGGGAACTGCACTTCAGCTCCTATTAACTCGAGCAGCTGCAGTAACACAGCTTAAACCACTACACCCAAACGAGCTGTGCTGAACCTCCAGACGGATCAGGGATGGTAAATATGTCAGTAGGTGTCCAGACCTTTAAGCACCGGGACTCATATAGATTCAAGTATTCCATGCATTCACCATTCGTGCAAACAGCCGGCCAATGCTATCAAACCAGGGCAAAAGATCGGACAAGTTGACCATGTACGTTAAACAAATTGCTTCAAGTAAAGCCAAAATTAAATAATCCAAGCACGGATGTGAGCTCCGAGCCTTCCGCACCGAACACAATGGGCAAACGCTTCCTTGTGGCAACATTCCTATTAAGGGGATTTGGCATAAATGGAATGATTAGAATTAGGAATGAATCTATCCCTGCGGCCGCCGAACGATCACAAGATCAGGACCATATCTCCTCCGCGCTCCGGGACTGTGCGACTGTTCCGGAAAGGAAGACTCGATTCACACCGATTCATTGAATTATACCTTGGTGCGGGCTTTAAAGGGAGGACATGACAATGAGTCCTGCTCCATTATTTATTCAGGCTTGGCCTGAAGTGCTTCCTGTAACATGGTCCACAAAAGGACCTCTCTTCTCATTAACCAGACAAAGCTCTGAGACCAAATTGCCATTTTACTCTGGGCGTTTGGAGTATTTTCATAGTTGTATCTAAAACCCCACCCCGTTCATTAGGCCACACCCCTTTAATTAGCCACACCCCCTTAATTAGGCCACACCCTTAGGCCAAAAATGTCTTTTAAAAATTTCTAAAAATCTTGAAATGTGTTGCATTTTAGATGCAATTAAACCAGATTTCTGTCCCTGGAGCTTTAAAATAAAGTAAATTCTACAGGTAAATTGGAAAGTTGTAACTTTTCATGTATATAGGATTTGGGCCTTAGTTGGTATAAAACTGAAATTCTCCACATGCAGAGATGGTCCAAGAACGAGGAGAAGTTTCCTGGACATCTCACAACCTCCTAATACCTTCATGTTAAACGATATAGGTCCTGGATATACGGATTCACAATTTACCCATGTAGGAAAAATATATCAGGAGAAAGTATTTTCCGGGCAGAATTCCAGGATTTGTAAAATAATTTCACTGTGTAGGCGTGGGCCGAGCTGACGTATTAAGCCTATAATGTGTCATGTCTTCCACCTGGTAAACAAATTAAGGAAATTGTTGTTCTAATGAATCTGGGGTCCTGCAACAATCCGAGAAGATAATATTGAGGATGATAATCCAATGGCATCATAGTAGTCTATTGGGTCCATGAAATTTGACCACCAATGGATCGATCCTGTACTGGGACTGGTGTCCTCCTTATATATTGTTATGCCAAGCTTCCTCCCTCTACTATCAACTTTTAAAATTGCTAATAGCCGAATTGTTATGGGACATTACCAAAGGCCCCTCTGTGCTGCAACTTCACGGCTTTACTCTCCTGTCCCATCCCCCCCCTCCAATGCCTTATTTGTTGTAGGTTTGCCCTACGAAATGGTTCACAGAGAAAGCAGCGGTTAAGAAAATCTGAAAGTTTTCAGCAACTTTCCTGATACTGTCCCATAATATCCCCATATTAAGATGGTTAAATTCAGTTGAGAATGGAACGGCTTGGACACCTGGACCTCCACAAAAACCTTCTAACATAGATAATTCTTCCTTTTGGCCTGTGGGCTGCTCAGCGCTAAGTGAAAGTCATTGACTGCAGAGCAGGCACGACCACTGTACATTGTAGGGCGCTGCGCTTGGTAAAGAAGGGAATAGATGAGTGTTTTGTGGTGTCTCACTTCTCTCTATATGGATCACCTTGTCCATCCCGTTATGGACACTTTTCACATCCTAAGGTCGCGACGCAAGATGCCCCACATTTCAGCCTCGTGATGATTTTTTTCGGGAGTGCTCTCGCAGATATCGGACACTTCCCAGTCTCATGGTGGTAAGCACCCGTCCCTCCAGCTGCGGCTCTCTGTGTGGTAATGAGGCATACAGCACCAGTCCATAGACCTCCGGGAACAATAGGAAGCTGGTCATTGGTAGCGCGGCACCCTTAAGGAATGTGACAAAATGTTAGTGACCCTAGATTGTTTGTGTTTGCTGCGACAGGCATAGCTTGGTCAGAGTTAACTGAAATGAAAGAGCTCACGTGTCCTGCGCCTGTTGAGGGGTAGGCGCAGCACAATGCGACCTACAGAGCTGATACCTACACGCAGCACACCAGGGGCTGGAGGGGTGTTGGTTTTAGGAATGAGGGTCTATTTCCTCCCAATAGGATCTCACCTGGGATCCACAAATCTACTGTGGGAAGTGGGACAAAGGACGAGACAACGCAAAACTCTTATTGTAAATGTGTGCAAAGTACATGAGCCCTACATATATATATATATAATGGGGTATATGTACAAGAGTCGTTCTGTATCTATCAGCTCCGCCAAATTTATTGTATCCTCATCCGGAGATTGTCCTTGTAATAAAGAAGTCACTGCACCCACAACGTCCCTCCCTCATAGAAGAACAGATGGAAACTCCATTGGATGCATATAGTGCAAGAAGAAATCTTGTCAATAGTGTACATGGGAGCCCAATGGCGGCATTTCAGATAAAAAATTTGTGCATAATTCGCATAATATACTGGAAACTTTTTTGTAACTTTTTTAAATTAAGGCATATTTTAACAAGCAAAAATAAAAAAAAACTTTTTTCAGCCTTATTCAACACAATCGAGCGGTTCTGGTTTAGAAAAACAGACATTAACATTATTTTTCACATCAGATTCATTGGTTTTGTATCCAGTTTTAATGGATACATGCGCCCATGTTTATTTTTTCTGTATGGTAACCAAAGTCGGCGCTTTCTGGTTCTTTTCCACTGACCCTTTTGGTAGAATGTATCATCGCTCTTCCGTCATTTTTCTGAGTGGGCAATGTTCACCAATTCATATTTTGTGCCTTTATTTTCATTACTGAATATTGTCGGGACCTGGCCTTCATCGTCATCTGTAATACAAAGAGATGCGGGGAGTCCCCTGCTCCCATAAAAGTCTCCTGTAATATGTTTACTAGTCCCATGGGGAGCCAGGGCTTCCAGCATCACTCGGACTATGAGGACTGTTATTAGTCCCCGCTCCCAGGACCATGTTCAGTCGGGAAGATATGCGAAAATATGTCAGACTATTTAATCAGGAGGAAGGACTAAACACCCAATCAGATGACGGGTCTCCACATTTCTCCCGACCCGTTTATGAATTGAAAGCTGATCTCTCTTGGGTTGCTATGGCAAAGGGCCACTTCTTTGTAAATGAGGCCTTACGCAGCATTTTGGAGCCTTCCACAGGACTGAGGCCCTAACATGAAGGCGGCGCCATTTTTCCCGGGGCATTGCCCTCTGGAGGGTCACTGCACGGCGCCGATGCAGTTTATGGCATCTGTGACTTTTCTCCTGTTTTCCTCTTTGTTTCGCGATTATTGTGGCTCCTCTCTAGTAATTACCCTTCCATACCAGGTGGACTTTCCACAATGTACAAACTTGAGTGGACCCTGTGCAGTGGCACGACAGCCATCTGGAATCATTCCCAGGATCTCTGCCTTCTGTCATGGAATAAAACATCATAACAACCAGAGACGAATCACTATGGAAGATATTCTGCTTCAGGTCGTTCACCACGCAAATCCGTGATAAACACAACACAAGGCTCGAGGGTGGACTCCCATGTCATACCGATCGCAGTTCGTCAGCAACCGGCTGAACCACCGGTTTTTGCATTGTCAACACTGTTTTTGTTTTTCAATACTTACAAGCATCTGATGAAATGTGATGATTTACTCAATTAAATTACTGCAACATCTACGTTTATAAAACCTTTTGTTGTGTGGTCATTTATACGATTTATGTATCATCAAAGATTATTTACACATTCTTACATGTTACGTTTTCAGTCCATTTGTCAAACTTGTTAACAGTTATTACTTTTCGGCTGAATCCCCTCTCTAGTGTTTCTCTTGCTTAATCGTTCTGAAAATCACCGCTGACCGGCATCACTTATCCTAAGATGCTAGTTTCAGCAAGATCTATATTTCCACTTTCAACTGATGAAAATTGGCTGGGATTGTAGTCCCCATGTCAGCAGCAGCATTGGCCCCCAGTGTTTTCTCTGCCATCATTCCTATATATAGACACACTTTTTAATTGCTTGCCTGGATTTGCCCTTCCCATCTCCTCCGCTTTACCCCTGTCTGCCCGCTTTGAATGGGAATGCAAGTCCGGCTCGTCTGACCTTGCGACAGCGCGTGCGGGACATACTTCCTGTGTTCTTCATTGGACATCTGGTAAATTCAGATTCCGCTTTCCAGTTTCCAGGGAATAAAAGTAAATATTTATTTCCAATAAGAAGTAGAACAAACCGAAAACTTCAAGTGCACATCAGCTTTGTTACAAGACGAACGACAGAAGAGGCTACGGGAGTTAAGATGGTGCTCCCTATATAATGGGGGGTAAGTGCCCCCTCGGGCACCAGGATACGAGTATTTCTAAACCCCTGTTGCTCACCTCTTGGTTTGCTAGTAATACTGCGCTATAATTTTGCACACTAACCACAGCGTGAGATACGTTATATGTAGTCTCCCAAAAAGGAGCTCCGAAATATCTTATTTTATATAGATTGGGACTTGGTCAGGACCTGAAAAAGCGGCGTGACCATTATGTAGGGTGCCGCACCCCGTGTAACCCCCTAAAACTTGATGTACCCGGGGGAGGTGGTCAAAAACAAATCCCCATCGTCGTCTTCAAAGTGTTTCAGCAACAACTAACATATGAGAGTCCAATACCAAATAGAGGAATAAGAAGGAACTATTTCATGTCTGGCAGTAAAATTTAGCAAATTTGTTGTTTGCAACTTTTTCTCCCTCTTGGTGAAGACACCCCGTGCGTTTTTAGGCCTTTTTAGTTTTAGTTTAGTTTTCAGAACGTAAAAAACGCATGTGCGTTTTTTGAACCAGTTTGATTAAGAATAGGTGTCCAAAACCTGTCAAAAACGCACTGAGCGTTTTCAAAAACGTTGAAACGGTTTGTTAAACGGCCCTCAAAACGCGACGTGTGCCTTTCACCCTAAGGGTGATGTCACACATGGCATGTTTTTGGTCCGTTTTTAAACATCCTTTTCATCCGTTTTTTGGCAGTTTTTCCATGCTTGGCTGCGTTACAACCTGTGTATCTATAGATAATTGGGAAAGACGGACCCAAAGAACCCGCATGTTGGCATTACCTTACCATTATCAGTATCCACGCTCGTTAATTTCTTCTGCAGCTAATTGGAGCCGATAACTCGCTTCAAATCACATGAGGAGCTTCACCAAACACACACACACACAACACACCCCCCTGATGTCATCTGTGTGATCGACTTCACCAGGCAACCAATGGAGTTAACTTGCTCCAGCGTCTTATCACTGAAGGGGATATAAAAGTGTTGATTTGGGAAGTAAGTGGACATTCATGGAGAGGGTCGGGTTGGGAGGAAATGTGGGGTTTTCTTCTTGTAACAGATTAAAGTGCTGCAGTATATTGCAACTCTGGATCACTACAGGTATAATTCTTCAGCATGCGTTGCTCGGTCACTTTGGGAGGTTATATGTTTTGGTCGTTGAGGTTGTTCTCATCCAGCGATCCATATCATATATCACAGCAAATAAACCATCTACCCATATCAATTGGCCCATGTGACCATTGGCCTAATACCGCAGCACGAATATAGAATCCATAGGGGACATGTTAACCGGAAATTAAGAAGAATACAAATTAGGGTACCATTCCCGGGACCATTGACTCCTGAGACAGACCTTAGTCCTCCTCGGCATGATACCAGGATGACGGGATAGAGGCCGCTTTTCATATTTACAGGCGATGATGAAGGGGGAAGTAACCGAATCCCGGGCGATCTCTAATATTGCTGAATAGAAACCTTAACCACTTTCATCCAAATGCCACTGCCAACATTCAAGTCTAAAGCATATACAACCCTAAACCCCCCCCTTCCCCTAGGGGATGAGGGTCCAGACCTTGACCCCCCCCAAGGTCAGATCCCAGCTTCCTATCAACAGAAGGGACTATTACCTAAGCTTCCGAGTCCGGGGGTCTGGGAGATTTTCCCTATGTCGACCACTCCTCCAGCACCTGAAGCGCCATGTAAAAACAACGGGGGAAAACTGTATGGCGGACACTCCCGCAGGGCGGTCCATTACACCTGCCCGTGTATTACAACTTGTGTGCATCTAGATGGGCATACAGATGGTGGCAATAAGATGGCACCGCACCACACACATACACAATTGGTGCGCAAACCAACATCTTAGATGACAAGGTGGGGATGCAGTTCCAACACAGGGCCCTCCGGTGTCCAGAAACTATCAACTCCCATGACGGCCTTGACGTCCTCAATTAACAGTGACCAAGTTAGCAGGTGTACAGTAATACCGCTTGCACTGACTATGCTGGATGCGGCTTCAGAGCTGAAATCTCACAGTATTCTTTTTGTTTGTTAAGTGTCCTGCAACAGTTTTTGTGCCCTGGTTGGGCACAGGGCGCTTACACAAGTTCACCAGTCGTTCCGATCCTGTCTCTATTAATGTCCGACCGACGTCATCTCGTCATAATAACTGGAAAAATGGACGTCACAACAAAGACCAGCAACTGGAGGAGAGAACATGGAAATAGTTGGTTGGGATGAGTTTGTTGAAAACTTGCTTGAGTAATTACTATTTGTTAAGGATCAGATTAGAAGTTTGACCTTAGCAGAACATCTTGGGGGAGATTCATCACAGTTTTGTTCCCGAAAACAGCTCCAAACTGGGATTTAATTCGCAATTACAACAGTTCTCTCGTTCTACCGTCTGTTGCCGGGGAGTGTGCAGAATATTGTGCATACTCGTGGAGTATACTACAGATGTTAACTCAGGATCAGATACAGGATAGATATGTCATGTTTACACCGTGAATGCACCAGCAGCAGATAGATGAGTGCAGCTCTGGTGTATAATACAGGATGTACACTCAGGTCAGTAAACATGATAGTAATGTCATGTATGTACACAAGTGGACTGCAAACACAGCAGCAGATAGTGAGTGCAGCCTGGAAGTATATACAGGGATGTAACTCAGGATCAGTACAGGACTAATATGTCATGTTGATACACCAGTGACTGTACCAGCAGCAAGTGAGTAGCACTCTGGGATAAAAACGGATAAAGACTCAGGATCAGTTACACGGATAAGGTAAGTCATGGTAATTACACAGTGGACTGCACCAGCATCAGAATAGGATGCCGCTCTGGGTATAAGTACCGGATGTACTCAGGATCAGTAGCAGGATCAGGTATGTCATGTATGTACACACCGATATGACTGCAACAAGAGCAGAAATTGAGTGCGCTCTGGGTAATATCCAGGGATGTACTCAGTTCAACAGTGATAGATAATGTCATGTATTACACAGGTGACTGCAACCAAGCGCAAATAGTAGTGCAGCTTCTGGTGGTATAATACGGATGTAACTCACCGCAGATCGTACAGGATAAGTACATGTCATGTATGTACACAGTGAATGCACCAGCAGCAAACGTGAAGTGCAGCTCTGTGCTATATCACGGATGTAACTCAGGCAGTTACAGGATAACTAATGTCATGTAGTGTACACAGTGACGGCACCAGCAGTCAGAATAGTGAGTGCAGCTCTGAAGATATAAACAGGCTGTAACTCAGATCAGTAACGGATCAGTAATGTCATTATTGTACACATGACTCCACCAGCATCAGAAGGTGAGGGCAGCTCTGGGGTAATAATACGGATGTAACTGCGGATCATACAGATAGTAAGTCATGTATGTACCAGTTGACTGCCCACACAAATAGTTGAGTGCGCTCATGGGTAATACAGGAATGTAACTCAGCTACAGTACAGGATAGTAACTGTCATGTGTACAGTGACTGCACAGCGATCAAATGATGAGTGCAGCTCGGGTATAATACAGGATGTAACTCAGGACGTACAGTGAAATGTCCATGTATGTTTCACAGTGACTGCAACAGCAGCAGAAATGTGAGTGCAGCTCTGGGGTCTAATACAGTGAGTGTCAACTCAGGATCAGTTGGGCAGATAAGTACTGTCATTATGTACACAGTGACTGCACCAGTCAGCAATAGTTGTGCCGCTCTGGGGTATAAATACAGGGATGTACTCAGTGATCAGTACAGTAAGTTATGTCATGTATGTACCAGTGGACGGCCCCAGCCCAGAATAGTGAGTTGCCTCCGTGGTATATACCGGATGTACTTTTCCAGATCAGTACAGGATCAGTAATGTCATGTATGTACACGTGACTGCACCACAAGCAGAATGTGAGTGGCACGCTCTGGGTATATTAAGATGTAACTCAGGATCATTGTGCAGTCTAAGTATGTCATGTAAATTCACAGTGACTGCAACCAGCAGCAGGTATGAGTGCAGCTCTGGGTAATATACAGGATGTAACTCAGGATCAGTGCAGGAATGTATATGTCTGTATGTATGACATAGACTGCACCAGCAGCAGAAGAGTGGATGCAGCTCTGGAGCTATAATACGGATGTAACTTTTCGGGGATCCCAGTACAGGATAAGTAATGTCATGTATGTATCACAGTGAACTGCACCACAGCATGAATAGTGAGTTCGCAGCTCTGGAGTTAATACGGATGTACTCAGGATCAGTACAGATAATAATGTCATTATGTACACAGTGACTTGCACCAGCAGCAGAATAGTGATAGGCAGCTTCGGGTATAATACAGGAATAAAATAACTCAGATCAGTTACAGGATAAGGTAATGTCATTTTGTACCGAGTGACAGCACAGCAGTCCACGATAGTGGTGCAGCTCTGTAGTACTAATACAGGATGTAACTCAGGATCCATACGGATAAGTAATGTCATGTACTGTACACAGAGGACTGCACCAGCACAGTAATGTGAGTGCACACGCTGGGGTATAACAACTGGATACTCACTAAAACCATGAACATAAGGCACTCTGCTTTGCATGTTAAAACATTAAAATTACAATGCATAATATAAATATGCACAAAAGAAAAAACATACATAAATTTATTAATCAGACTCACCCCCTATGTGAACCTTATCCCACCAATATATTGAACTCATGTGATGCAGGATCCTGGTTATATCCTTATTATATGTGTCATATAGAAAATGTCTATAGCTCATATAGCCAACCCAGCAACAATGCACCTATATTATAATAATATAATCTAAATAATAGTAATTCTTTTTTATAGAGCGCACAACAGATTTACGCAGCGCTGCACAGAGCATGTCAATTGGTTTTCATAATCCCTCTCATTACCCCTGCCCATAATTACTTTATAATCAGCACAGTCATTATTTTATGGGGCATCCCAGAATAATATTTGAATATGCAAAAATGCTTCATTAATCAACTAAATTATTACAAAATGTAATTTAAAATATTTTAAATATTAATATAACAATGTCCTAAATATTTACACTTGAATTAATTTAAAAATTACATTTTTATGCATAAATTTCCAACCAAAAAAATAGTAATTTCTCTGATCAATTCTGTTAATTTTTCCTAAAGTTAATCCAAAATAATAAGAATAGAATAATAAAAAATATATATATATATATATATTAAATATAAATACTAATAGTAATACAATAATAATAATAAGAATATATAAAAAACGCATTTAGTACTAATAACATATTTCAATTCATTTGTTTAATTAAAAAATATAAAAAAAAATTCACATTTTTGTTCCATTTTTCCATATATACAAAAATTGAACAAAAATCTTTTTTATGTCGCGACACTTCGCGGCCTGCCACAGTTGGTAACCTCTGGGAGAGCTTCGTTGTAGGACCACTTTCACGCTCTAATCCTCTGCGTCCCCTCCCCACGTCATGGCCTACAAACCAACCACGACCCTACTCCTAATAACCTGTGTTTCGCTCTGTGCCTCTGGTCCTATCCGCCCCACGTATCTCGCTGGAGTCATATTTACTAATTTCCATTTATTTCATTAAAAATATCAAGTTTCAATGGGGGTCAGATAGGGCCAGCTCTGTAACCCAGGAGGAGATGGGGACTGTCCACGGAGCCTCGGAGTGTAAGGAAGGGGTAAAGTATAGGGATTGGGCTTGTTTTTGGGGGGGAAATTTGTCAACAGTTTCCTTATCAGGTTTATTAGGAGATATACATTTAAGCCGGGTAAGTGATCCATTTTTAACTAATCCTCTAGATCTTATTTACCTCACTGGCACACTAAGAGCTCGCAATCAAAATGCCAGATCCCCCCCCCCCCCCCCCCCAGCATAGGATCTGTGTGTGCGCCTCTATACATCTACTGCTATATTATTTATAATACATTATAACTTATATCTAAATATGATGATCAACGTGACAGACATGATATAAACCTGCATTATATAACGATTGTATTGTATATTGTATCTCATTGTGCTGACCGGGATTTACATTTTTTGTTACTAGGCTGTAAGTGTCAACTAATACAAATAAATTTTGGGAGATCTACTCAAGACCCCATAATGCCGCAATGCAGACCTAGTCTTAGGATAGGAGTAGAGCAGGAACATTATTAGGGGAAGGAAAGGAAGGTACAAGTGTCTACGTGACTGAAATTTCTTAAATCTCCTGCAATATTGTGAATTTTTGGTGTTTTTTTGTGTAGGATGTGAGCAGCAGTACTGAATGATAAAGCCACATCATACGTGCTGCTATAAACACACACACGGTATATAAGGAAACGTATACACATGCAGTCATACAGCGCATATCACACACATAGGATGCAATTTTAGGATAGAAAGTAGCTTTTTTGTTCTCAATTTCATTGCTTTTTGTTGCAGGTCTAAAACCTGAACGTCCAAGTGTTATTAAAGAAGCATGACGAGGCTAATGGACTGACCTTCTTCATAAATTCCGAGTGTTTTCTGCATAATGCAGCAAACACCTACCACTAACAGGCTGCGGTTGGGTAAAGTCACCCGGGGCATCTAAACATCGCCATTGCATGTGGACCGCCATATCGGCCACCTTTGGCGTCATTAGGCATGGGGATCATTTGCAATGAAAGCCAGGAGTTTACCAAATACTGGAATACAGAATTTCACTATGTGGTATAAGTGATCAGACACACTAGGGTTCAGATACCCCAGGGGGCGTAAAACAAAACAGTTAAAAATAATAATTTTTTAAGTTTAAAAAAAAAAAAATAAAGATAAAACCTCAAAGTTCAAATCATCTGCCTCAGACTGAAATAAAAACAAACATAAACATATTCAGTTTTGCCGCAATCCAAATACAGCCAAAATATAAAAAATTATTATTCCCGGCTGCGAATAATCTCCCGGAGGCAGATCAAAATATAATAAAAACATTATCCCTGGTGGTGAATCCAGGGATAATGTCTGAATCCAGACAGATAAAAAAATTTAAATAAAAACTAAAAATAAAATGTTGGAAACATCACCCATTTCTGTACATGGAAGTGTTTGGCGAAACAAAGAATTTTTTTTTTTTGGGACAAAAGATTTCCATTTTTTGAATGTATCAAAACATAATAAATTCTATATAAATTTGGTATTTCTGTACTGACCCAAATAAATAAAGTAGAGAAGTCATTTGGGGCGCACATTGAAAGACGTAAAAAAAAAAAAAAAAAACAGCGCTCACAAGAAAATGGCGCGAATGTGTTTTTTCATCAGTTTCAACGCATTTGAAATTCTCCATTGTAGGGAATATAAAATACTGACTATAGGAAGGACAATTTGTTATGCAGAAAGAGCCCTCGTACAGCTCTGAATACGGAAAAAGAATATGTAAATAATGGATTTTGTAAAAAGGGGGAGCAAAAAAACGGAAACGCCAAATGGAAAAAAAAAATTTGTAATTTTGTCATTTCTGATTATCCACTTTTCTGCTACTGTTAAGTTCTGCGGATTTTCTGCACGGATATTCTGCAGCGTTTTATTCCTGAGGGAACGTAGGACGCAATCACACGCGTTACATTTACTGTCTGTGGCTCTCGTCTCAGTGTGAACAGGGCTTGTAGAAAAGCAGGTCCTTGCAGCAAAAACAAGCCCTTCATATGAACAGAAGAGATTTATAGATCCGTCACATGTGAACTCGCCCTTCATGTATCTAATCTGATTGCTAATCCTTCAAAAATCCACTAAAATTAAAAATCATGGCTTGGGCTCGGACACCACACAGACCCCTATAGTCACTTACAATCACAGCTTCAACAGCTCCTTATGGAGAAGATGGCAAATATTTGCAACACTGTAAAAAAAAAAAAAGTCTCAATTTGCGAAAAATTAAAGTCCCCATGAAGTCATAGATTTTTGGGCTCCATCGAACTACTCAGATTTTTTTCAGAAAGGTTATAAAAAAATTTTGATTGCACTTTTTTTTTTTTTTATTGAGTTTTTCCATTTTTCAATTTACAAAAACACCCTGGGCCTGAGCGCGCAGCGTTGTGCAAACATCACATACGTAACAAATACTGATCCCAAAAAGAGGTTTTCTTTTCAATATTCTGCTAAAGATAATATAATAATATAGTATAGATAATATAATAATAATAATATACTATAGATAATATAATAATAATATAGAATAGATAATATAATAATAATATAGAATAGATAATATAATCTATACTATAGAAATATAGTATAACAAGTTGTTACAAGAAACACATTTGCAGAACTAATGGAAAACTAGGGAAGTGTCTTCTTTCTGCTGTGAATCCAGACTACAGTCTGAACTTTGAATTTCCACGCTTATTATTGTTAGTTGTAGGAGAGGGTGGAATCTCAAAATATTTTTGTGCAATTTTTGTAAAAAATTAAATTTTTTAGAGTTATAAGAACAGCATTAACATGCATGTTACAGTCTGAGCTGTGTCCTTGCACAGGACTGCAAACCACTGCCTTGTGCAGGAGTAAAATGGAAAATCTGATGATGCAGCAGAGGTCAGTCACTACCACTAGGGGATTAAACCTGTGACTAATGTAAACTGTGTCTAAAATATCTCCCCAAAAAGTTCAATGGCAAATTCACCTCTGTTACATCTAAAAGATAAACATTGTAGCTGATCAGATTCCAAATGTCATGTCCTCACCTGGAGCTGAGCTTCTTCTATGTCTTGGAAGATGCAGAAAATCTCCTAAAGGATAAAGAAAAGTTATTATCAGGAAAGATCCCCTAAAGTCATGAAGAAGAAGATGAAGGAGAAGACGATGACTGCTGCAGCCTCACGTCTCACTCCCAGCCAGGACTCGGTGATTTGGGCTCTACCCTGTGTCAGGCTGGAGGAGCTGGATGTTAATTAGCCCCACACTGCTTGGGGTAGGCTTGATTTTTCCTAGTTCCTCACATATGATTTGGGGTCAATCACATGTTGTGCTTTATCCTAATGAGAAAGATTTCATAGTAAGGACTTGGAGAAGTGGCAGAGGGATAGCGCAGCAGGGAGAGGCTGCGACTACTACTTGGGGGTCTCTGGAGGGGCTCAGTCTGAGAGCTGCGAATATGGGGGAGTGGGCATCCACATTAATGGGACAGGAGCTGAACAGGTTGGTCATTGGAGACTACAGAACTTATGGAACACGTTAGGAGTTGTAGTTCTTCACTATAGTCCAGCCGACTACAAGTCGCAGCAAGTTCTGTGATAGGTGAAGGCATAGAAAGACCCGTTTTAGTTCCTCTGGATGTTTAATGACTTGCAGGTCACAAAATATTCTAAAAGAAGACCTAGGGATCAGTACTGCAGGGCTTGGCATGCTGCGACTTGTTGTTCTGATGGAGGAATACATTGCATTACCTTATGACTTGTAGATCCTTGTCTTTCATCTCACTCACAAATAGGAATATTCACCTGGCTGGTGGAGGACTACAGGAATCAGCTGTCTAATGTCAGAGATGATTGTAGTTTAGGTTTTGCAGTACCAGGTTCAAGTGCAGGAGCTTGCATTTCAGCACCATTTTGTAGGAGAACTACATGTGACAGCATGCCTTGCTATGAGAAGGGGTAGCTCTTCACCAGGTGCAGGTAAGGGTTTACTACAGGGTCTACAGCGGATTCTGGAAGGGCAGGTTGAGGCTTCTGCATTTAAGTGAGAACTACAACTCTCAACATATTCAAATGGCACATTATTAAGTGAACTATAGAGATATACAGAAGCACTACAAGTACAAGCATGAATTGGTGGAGAAATGGTCTGCTACATGAATAATGCTAGTAAAATGCTTGGCTCAGCTTGTCTAGTAATTGCACTTTTAATTTTGCAGCCCTGGTGACATTGTCCCTGTCCTGGAGAAGACCCCCAGCAGCAGGGGGAGGGGATGAGACCCTGGAGGTGCGGCCAGGCAGATGGAGAAATCTTATGTTGTGCTCCCTGGTTCCTCCCACATGCAAACAAAAACTTTTCATGTGTTCGGGCAGCGGCAGTGGCAGAGGCTGCCAGGGAGAGAGGTGCAGGGAGAGAGGTGCTGGGGCCCTGGATCACTAGCTCTGGACTTGGGATGTAAGGACCTGGCCTGGCTGTGCCATGTATTGGAAGAGTGAGCAGATGTTCCTCTGTAAATTGGAAGACAAGGATATCCCTGCGGTGCCAGCTGACAAGGTGAGTGCAGGGGCAAAGCTGGGTCCTGTTCAGGGGCAGAGATCAAGGTCTCAGGGGAATTGGGGGAATGATACATTTATTGCAATGGCGAGAAAGAATCGAGAACATTTTTGAAATCCTCTAAAAACTGGTGTAGAATTTCCTGACGCCTTCTATATTTCTATATGTATAACATATGATGTACGTGTGTGTAGAATCTATAATATACATTGTTATATCACTACTGGATTGGAAACATATAGCAAATAGTCTGTTTTCTATATGGGTGTATCTGTTTCTTATGAATGTGTCTACTGCATAGTAACTAATATGTGTATACAGTGTGTGTGTATATATATATACTGTGCTTGAGGGACTGAAATGAGGCGTCATAAACGCACATTTTTTTTCCCAATGGATATATCCTTGGAGTGCCAATTTCTAGAGATCTATAAATATATATACATTGTGTATTTTTATATATTACACACTATTTTCTCATAAACTCTAATATATTATATAGACGCTATTTGTGTACATTTATATTTGTTTGTATAAATAAACAATTGCTGGTGGTAACAAAATCTTACACAAAACATAAGGCAATCCTAAGTTAAAGTTCTGTAATTTCAAATAGTATCCAAATATATAGTATTACATAGTATTTATTGCCTATATATATATATCTTAGTACCCATACATATTATTTCACATAGAATCCATACATATTATTTCACATAGAATCCATATATATTGTTATTATTATAGTACCCATATATTTATATATAAAGACTTATTTCCTCATATACCCGAGTTATTTTTCTTTACTAACTTTTGCTCACTGAAAATACAATCACTAGAAATAAGGGTCCGAATATTGGGAAGTAACATATAACGTAGTATCATATATTATTTCATCTATCTACATATGTATCAATTTAGTAACTTAGTAGAATTCCTAGAGATAAAATGGAGACATTTGGAGAATGAAAACAGCTCAGAAACAGAGACTCTGTCACTTTGTGTGTAGAGTATAAGAGAGGATTGTATTACTGGTAGTTTATAAAATTGTGGAAAGGTCACTGGTATAATAATAGGATGAAGCTATAGGATACGAGTAGTAATATATATTCTATATCCGTATTTTTTTTAATAGTAGACATATAAGTAATAATATATAAATGTATTTCCTTTGCTGTAGGATAAATATTAACGTTTAGATATTTTACAGACACAACATAACAGAGCAATATATTCATACACAACACTTTCACATGTATAGACACAGACATTACGTTTTCTATTGAACACTACTAAAAAATAATTCTGGAGGTTAAAGACGAGGCACAAAACTACTACCACAACTATTATTCTAACCACAACTACTACTACCATCACTATTACTAGTATTGTTATTACTAGCACGACCCAGCGACAGGAGGCACGAACAACAAACTAACGAACACTAGATCGAGACGGACGACGACCAGCATTCACTACCGTACACGGTGATTAACTATCACGACTACGACGACATCATCACTACCGCTTACATAGTATTATGAACTACACTATCAAATACTATTATAGTAGGAGACCGAATATATTCTGTATATATGTCATTATGTTAAACTGGAATATCTAGAATATGACCTCTGCTTGTTCCAGATAATGTCATACATGTGATATAATACTAGAAATACACTATAAATATACTGACAAATCTATAATATAATATCTACTATCTATCTATCTATATATCTCTATCCCCCTGTGTATTATATTTACCCCCCTATCTAGGGCACCGCACTCTCCTCTGTATATACAGTGAGTGATATATAGTGAGTGCAGTATTTGTTAGATTTTCATCCTTCTATGATAATCAGAATGATCTTCTATCTCAGTGGTTACCATTGGGTAATGTCGCGTTGTAGGATGACCTGTCTTCCCATCCATTGTGTGTACAGAGTAGTTGTGAGTAATCCCTTATCTGTCGTGTATGTTTGCCAGTTGTGGTGTCTCATCCATCAGCAATAACCCGTGTGCACAGCAAATATGCGCAGGGAGATGCGGTTATTGATGTTACTGGTTATGGCCGATACTTGGGGGCTGTTCACACTTGTTATTGACGTTTCAGCCTGAAAATCCCTTCCATAAGTTTTGCAGCATGTACCTGGATTTCTGCAAAGAAAAAATAGATGACAGTTTAGGAGAAACCGCAGGTTTTTTTTTTGTGCCTGGTAAATCTGATACCAGTGACTGACAGTTCCATGGATTATTGGCGTAGTGTCGGTGGACTAGTGATCTGCGTTTACGCGGATTTATGGGTTATATTAGCATTTTACTGTATTATAACCAGTGCCGGACAATATTTTACTGTAAAATTCTCCAGGTAAAATATACAAAATTTGAGGTAAATGATCTTGGCTTTAGGTTCCCCGGTAATTGTCCCGTTTCGTTATCACAGCTCCCCCCATAGGACAATAATATTGGGTCATCCAAGGGAGGTGTATATCAGCGGAGGTGGTTGGATCCGGCGCCACTTATCGGTCAAGATTGGGTTCTGTCTGGGGGGGGTGGGATGGTTCGGGAAGGGACTACAGGGGTAACTGAAGGTAATTCACAAAGAGTTGGTACTAGCAGAAATAGATGTCCGCGATAAATTATTCTCTCGAGATCTGTTGTTCCGCATATTATTAAAACCTCATTTCACCTGTAAAAGGAAGGGGGCTAGCCCATAGGCGAAGCATTGTTGAGCCGTGAGCTGCAGGCTGCGGATGAGGTCGTGGGACCGGCAATCGCGCCTCTTCGGTCGGGGCAATGGCGCTCTCATGGCCTGATCGCATGTTTATGAGTGTGAAGCGGCGCGCAGGGGGTTTAAATGCGCTACAAAAAGCGGCCGACTATGTCGATGAGCGCTGGTCGGGGGGTAATAGACCATGATAGTGACTGGGCGGGTGTAAGGGGGTTGTATGCTACACCGGATATTTGACTCCTGGGTTTTCTTCTCCCCTCATTCAGTTAACCTGCCTATCATGTCCGAAGGATACTACCGGCGCGAAGGGGGCCAGACAGACGCCCCCCCCGTGGAGACCGAGTGGGTTCCGTATGCCCCCCCCGTCACTCTTGGCTATTTCACACCTCTATACGCAGTCCCGAGCCACCTAAATAACAGCTCCCATCTAGACCCTTACCCCTGTACTTTATCCCCCGACCCAACAGGACAAATCAATTATACTCCCTCCTCCGCGCACCATCGCGCACTCCCTGGAATCACTAGCTACGCTACCTTTCCTTCCCACCTCACGCCATTTAGTCTCCTAGTTCCTACAGAGACTTTCTTGCTGGCCACGTGCCCCCTCCCTTCTCCATCCCCAGCCTCAACTTGTTACAACTTTTTTCGTCCGGCCGCCCGGAACAACCGTAAGCCAACTCCGCTCCAAATTCCCTCCTTCTCCCCGCTAGCACCCCACCCAATCTCACGTCCCACATCCCGGGGACAAAAGCTCCTTGCCCCCCACTCGCATACATCCGAGCGACGAACACCGTTCCGAGTACCCGATTCCGATGACATCTTCATCTCGGCGTAGATCCTTTTCGCACTGGCACCACCGGTTCACCATCACCCCTGCACCTCGACGGTACATCGGTGTCTCCCCCCCTCGATCCCTCTTCGTTTGCCGCCAAAACCGCGAGAGAAAAACAAAGGTCCCTAGGTGACTTCGCTTGATTGTGACACCCCGGACCAGATTTAACTGACATTTCCTAGTGTCTGCTGTGGCACCAGACAGATGACAGTCTCTGTGCTGCTGTGGCACCCTAGACAAGCTGACCACCATCTGTGATAGATGGGCCCCGACAGCTGACCCCCTTGTGCTGCTGTGGCCCGACAGCTTGAAATCCTCTGTTGCTTTGTCTGCTTTGGCACCCGACAGCTGACCATTCATCTGTGTGCATGTGATCATCGAGACAGCTGACATCCTCGTTGCTGCCTGTGACATCGACAGCTGACATCCTCTGTGCTGCTGTGACATCGACAGCTGACCCCCCTCTGTGCTGCTGTGGCCCCGACAGCTGACCCCCCTCTGTGCTGCTGTGGCCCCGACAGCTGACCCCCCTCTGTGCTGCTGTGGAACCGAAGGTCTGGACCACACATCTATCCTTTGTGACTGCTGTGGGAACAAGAAGGGTCGATCCCCCCCACCAACCCTGTTCAACGTGTGCTGCTGGCCCGGACGGCTGACCACCCCTCTGTGCTGCTGTAGGCCCACCGACGGACTGACCCCCCTCTGTGTGAGCTGCCTGTAGGCCACGAACGGCTGACCACCCCCTCTGTGCGGCTGTGTGGCCCCGACGGAGCCCTGACCACCCTTGTGCTGCTTGTGGTGCGCCCCGACGGTATGACCCCCTCTGTGCTTGCTGTGGCCCGACGGACTGACCCCCCTCTGTGCTGCTTGTGGCCCCGTAGGCGACCCCCCCCCTCTGTTGCTGCTGTTCCCCTGATATTACTATGCTAACACACTCGCTGGTATTACGGGTATTGTACAGTACGCGTATAGTTACAGCTGACCTCCTCTGTGCTGCTGTGGAAGACTGAAGAGGATGTTATTATGCTTAAACCTTTCTGTATTCCGGCGCGTGGTACAGTATTGATATAGCTACACCTGACATCCTCTGTGCTGCTGTGGCGGATACATAGTAATATATTATATTAACCTGGGATGCATAGGGAGAGGAGAGAGAGAGGGGGCGTGAGCGTGGGGCGCGAAAAGGGAGGGACGAATCGGACGGGGCGATAGTAGGGGTGAAAAAGGAAATAGAGGGGATGCTCGAGCGCCCTCGGGAAGGCCTTCATGAATGCATGATTAGAATTGTTAACTGGGTGTACAGTTACTTATTATACGGTAGTTACAGCTGACATCCTCTGTGCTGCTGGCGCCGGATAAATGATATAATTGTATTCCAGGTATAACAGTACAGTATAGTACAGCTGACATCCTCTAGTGCATGCTTTGTGGCGGGATCTGGTATGCAGTAGAATGTATCCGGAGTAAGTACGGTGTAAGTAAGTATCATAGTGGAATCCATCTGTGCTGCTTGTGCGGTATGTACTGCAATAAGTAGACATTGGTATACATGGGTGCTACAGACGGATATAGTACAGCTGACATTCCTCTCGGTGATGACGATGGCGCGGATGAATAGAATTGTATCCGAGTGTGACAGTACGTAATTATAGTTACAGTCGACTCTCTAGTGCTGACGGTGACGGATTGAATAGATTGTATACTGGGTGTACAGCCCTAACTTATATACGAGTTGTATACAGCTGATCATTCCTCTGTGCCTGACTGTGGACGGAGGATAAGTGACAGAATTGTATCAGGATACAGTACGAGATATAGTTACAGCTGACATTCTCTGTGCTGAGCTGTGCAATCATGAGTAGAAGTGATTCGGACTGTGTACAGTACGGATATTTAGAGTTATAGCTGGACATCCTCTGGGTGAGGATGGCGGATGAATAAGAATTTGTATTACAGGATACAGTACGATATTATGTTACAGCTGACATCCTCTGTGCTGCTGTGGCGGATGAGTAGAATTGTATTCCGGGTGTACAGTACGGATATAGTTATAGCTGACATCCTCTGTGCTGCTGTGGCGGATGAGTAGAATTGTATACTGGGTGTACAGTACGGATATAGTTACAGCTGACATCCTCTGTGCTGCTGTGGCGGATGAATAGAATTGTATTCCGGGTGTACAGTACGTATATAGTTACAGCTGACATCCTCTGTGCTGCTGTGACGGATGAATAGAATTGTATACTGGGTGTACAGTACTTATATACGGTAGTTACAGCTGACATCCTCTGTGCTGCTGTGGCGGATGAGTAGAATTGTATACTGGGTGTACAGTACGGATATAGTTACAGCTGACATCCTCTGTGCTGCTGTGACGGATGAATAGAATTGTATTCCGGGTGTACAGTACGGATATAGTTATAGCTGACATCCTCTGTGCTGCTGTGGATGCTACATAGAAGTATCTGTGGTTGTATAGTTTATGCTTTACAGGTTTACATGACATAAACGTGTTCTGTCTTCAGCTGACGTCCTCTGCGCTGCTGTGAGTAATGTAAAGGACTATTTATCAGTAATTTGTGGTGATTTCCTCTGCTGCACCAGGGTGTGTGTATATATATATATTGTACATGGAGATCTAGCTCCTATCTGTAGTGTCCACAGCAGCGCAGAGGATGTCAGCTACAGCTCTGAGATACTGTACATGTCCATCATCTGATGTTCAGCTCCTCTACATCCATGTATGTGCCGTGTTACACATTGATCTCCTCCGAATG